>JAINUG010000104.1:3152500-3252500 GCA_029706075.1 Aldrovandia affinis
TTCAAATGGGTCAAAATAAAATAACCTTTTAAAAGCATGAAGTGGAAACAGTGCACCATCACGGCTGTCCAGCTGTTTCTGCGGTTTCCCACGGAGAAAACGTTAAACACAAAAGTCTAAATAGCCCGGATATACGCATGGCATATCCTCGACATCGGCCGGACTTAAAAGGTTGCCCACATGGTGTCTGGAAGGGTCACTGCTAGATAGTAACTCTGTTTTTTCCCAGATCTCACGCATATGCATTTGCCGCTAAAGTGGCAAGTTTCAAAGACGAGCTGGTAACTCTAACCATAACCATTTTTACATTTTAAGCATTTAGCAGACGCTCTTATCCAGAGCGACTTACACAGTATACATTTCTTTACATACAATCCATTTATACAGCTGGATATTTTACTGAAGCAATTCAGGTTAAGTACCTTGCTCAAGGGTACAACAGCAGTGCCCCACCTGGGAACTGAACCTGCAACCTCTGAGTTACAAGGCCAGCTCCCCTAACCATTACACTACACTGCCAGCCTAATTCTTAACCCTAATTCTAACCCTAACCATAACCGTAACCTTAACTCTAACTCTAACTCTAACCCTAAGTGTAAGACAGCTGGAACGAGGGTTGGAAGCTTTCCGTCGTTACTATGGGGACTCAGTCAAACCTTGCAAGAGTCGGACAGAATAGGGAAAAATAGGGTTGTTATCTAGCCACTAGCATCTGGAAGGCTTGCGTCCCAGACAGATGTAAATGATGCTCATAAAAGTGTATCCTGTCTCAGCGACCTGCCATTACTCAGGTTGTGCTAAGGGTCTGCCCTCACTTTTGGCACTTTTCCACCGCGCACTATACGGTACAGTGCGGTACGGCAACCATCTGAATTCATAACTATCCCCTTCCTGGGTCGAGTCCCTGTGTCATTTCTCCATCGCACAACAGAACCATGAAGATAGAGAGGAGGAGTTATCTGAAGGGCCGGAAAAGAATGCGACCCACTGCGGTTGTTATGATCTTAAATTTTTCTCTAATCTGTTTCTGTAATCTTGTTTGAGTTTTTTGAGGGGGTGGAGCGTCTCTCCTGGTGTGCGTCCGAGCTCCTGATAACCACAGACCCCCTTTCTGTTCTTTGTTGAGCCGTTTCCTCAACCGTCGCATGAGAAACAATTCAGAGCTTACGGGCCCCATTTGATTCTGTGTGGCTCAGTAGGTAGAGCGTGGTTCTGTGTGGCTCAGTAGGTAGAGCGTGGTTGTGTATGACTCAGTAGGTAGAGCGTGGTTCTGTGTGGCTCAGTAGGTAGAGCGTGGTTCTGTGTGGCTCAGTAGGTAGAGCGTGGTTCTGTGTGGCTCAGTAGGTAGAGCGTGGTTGTGTGTGACTCAGTAGGTAGAGCGTGGTTCTGTGTGGCTCAGTAGGTAGAGCGTGGTTGTGTGTGACTCAGTAGGTAGAGCGTGGTTCTGTGTGGCTCAGTAGGTAGAGCGTGGTTCTGTGTGGCTCAGTAGGTAGAGCATGGTTCTGTGTGGCTCAGTAGGTAGAGCGTGGTTGTGTGTGACTCAGTAGGTAGAGCGTGGTTCTGTGTGGCTCAGTAGGTAGAGCGTGGTTCTGTGTGGCTCAGTAGGTAGAGCGTGGTTCTGTGTGTCTCGTAGGTAGAGCGTGGTTCTGTGTGGCTCAGTAGGTAGAGCGTGGTTCTATGTGGCTCAGTAGGTAGAGCGTGGTTCTGTGTGGCTCAGTAGGTAGAGCATGGCGTTGACAATGCTTAGGTTGTGGGTTTGATTCCCATTGGGACCACATACACTGAAAAATGTATGCATTCACTACTGTAAGTCACTTTGGATAAAAGCGTCTGCTAGATGGCATATATTTTATTATATACTATATTATTATATAATTTGGACAGGAGATAGAAGTGGATTAGCGTTTTTGTAGCCAATTATACCCTTTTTCATGTCAATTATCACCTCCCTCATATTGTGAGTTTGCCGCCTCCTCCGAGCCGGAACCCACCAAGCCGTCACCGTAACTCCAGTATACACACAGGGCCACTCCTATACGCAGCGAACTCGCATCGGCTTCCCCCCCCCTCCCTGTGGTGGACAGCCAATTGCTGCCCCCTAGTGGCACTCCAAGCCGAAACTGGCAGGACCTGGTGAAACCCCGGTCATAGTGGGCAGTGTTGGACGTTCTACCGCTACACCACCCGGGAGGCCCCATCTGGCTTTTAATTACAAGTTGAAAAATATTTCAAAAAGAATAGCTGGAAGGTGAAAGAACGCAGCCTACAGTTCTGACGGAGAGAAAAGGCGGGGGTGGTACTTGCTGCAGGAACACATTGATTTAAATCGGGTCACAACGAGCAAGGTGTTGGAGTTTGTGACGGCTGTGCCCTGTCTCCCTCAACTGCAGTAGTAGCTATCGGCCAGCGGGTGGCAGTGTTGCGTGCCGTCCCTCCCTTCCCCTGGATTTGCCTAAATTGCCGTTTGTGGCTAATTAGCTACCTAGTGGTAGCACCTGGGAAAACCCCTTTATAAGTGGCTTGGCCCAGGTGCTCAGCAGATTGATTTCTCACACTGCACTTGGCTCTTGACAGGGCTGGTGGCCGCTGGCATTGGGTTGGTAGTTTGAGTACTTAATCTTTTTGTTATTTTGGATTTTCACACTCCACATGCACTCACACTCAAACACAGATTCACACTGACACGCATCAACACACAAACAGAGTATTTTCAAATAAATTCTTTAAAACGATTTACTTTGTCTGGTCTCCATGTTTTGTTTTTGACTGCTTGAATGTCGGTCATAACAAGTTGAACAGAATAGACGCAGTGCTGTACGTCACACACGCTCGCTTTGCGTTATAAAGGGGCGCTAAAGGGCTTTCGTCCCCATTCGCAGTCTATAGATCACAGAGCTGAACTATAAACAAACGTGTAAAATATCTGGTGTTTTTCATCGTGTGTGGAACAAGTGCACTTCAAGGGTCAATTGCATCTTTTCATAGAGAGCCAGGGTCAGATGATACGGACCAGAGAAACAATGCCTCGCTGTTTTTGTACGACTGTGCCACGAAGTTTTTTTTAACTGATGCAATGAAATATATCAACTGAGAAGCACTTAGAAACTATATTTTATGGTCTTGGAACAGTTGGTAATGTACCATGTTTTTGGCAATTGCCTTCTTTGAGAGACATTAATTGCAGGGTTAATCTACCCTGTGCGTATACAACTGCCTTTCAAAATGGCCTACTGTATACACTCTTAGCACAGGTCACTTAAGGTCTAAAAGAAAGATAGAAAAACAACAGCCATTTTCTGACCCTCTTTTCAATGAGTTTGGGTAATAGAAAATCATTATAATATTAGTTAGCTATCTAAGACAAGACAAACATTAAACTAGACTCCCACCTTCCACCATCTTTGATTAAAAATATAACTGCTCTTTACCAACAGAGGCCCAATTCTGTGAGCATTCTACACCCTACAGGCCACACACAGTACTACAGGAGAGCCAGTGACTACAGGAGAGTCCACACAGTACTGCAGGAGAGCCAGTGACTACTTTATACCCTACAGGCCACACACAGTACTACAGGAGAACCAGCAACTATTCTTCACCCTACAGGCCACACAGTACAGTGGTTCTCTGTGGCTCAGTTGGTAGAGCACAGCGTTGGCAACGCTTAGGTTGTGGGTTCAATCCCCACTGGGGCCACATATACTGAAAATGTATGCATTCACTACTGTAAGTCGCTTTGGATTAAAGCATCTGCTAAATTGTGTATATTATAGTACTACAGGAGAGCCAGTGACTATTTTATACCCTACAGGCCACACACAGTACTACAGGAGAACCAGTGACTATTCTGGACCCTACAGGCCACACGGTACTACAGGAGAGACAGTGACTATTCTTCACCCTACAGGGCACACAGTACTACAGGATAGCCAGTGACTATTGTATACCCTACAGCAGGGGTCCCCAACCACCGGGCCACGGCCCGGTACCGGTCCGTGAGGCATTTGGTACACAGAAATAATAAAAACGTTGTAATTTTATTTTCATTTTATTGACTATCGCAGTCTGCAGGGTGTTTTATTTTGAGAAATGACCACTTCCGTCTGTGTGCCTCTTTTCCGCACTTGTCTCAGTTTTTTTCCATTCCCCCCCACCCGGTCTGCGGAAAATGGTCTTGCATGAAACCGGTCCGTGGTGCAAAAAAGGTTGGGGACCACTGCCCTACAGGACACACACAGTACTACAGGAAGGAGTAGGAGGAGAAGCCTCTCTGTCACTGACAACAATTGCAAGGCTATGGGCGCCTGGCATGTTGTTGGAAGGAACAAAAGTAGCGGCAGCCCAGTGAACCCTGGAAGACTTAAATCCACCCTAACCCCTGGAAGGACTGCACCAAATGTGTCCTGCCTTGCCAGACCGGCACTGGCCGGGAGTCCCTATCAGGGGCGGGGTATGGCTGTCCGCCCCAGGGGGAGGGCGTAGGGTGAGCCAGCACGAGCTCGCCGAGGAGCGCAGAGGACTTGCCTGTGGCCAAAATAATAGGCGAGTTCCGTCTCGGAGGAAGCAGTTCCATGCCGGCCTTGGAGAAGTGGCTTGTCCCACAGAGGCGAGCGGCGAGTTTGTGGGGGAAGGCAAAATCAAAATAAATAGAGGGTATAATAGGCCACTAAATAGGGAGAAAAATGGGAGAAAATGTGTCCTGCCACTGCATCACAGTCGGCCACGGACCCAGCTGACGCTCAAACCCGTGGCTACAGGACACAGCCTGCACTCATGGTGAGAGCCTTTACTGACCATGCCACTTGGGAGCTCTGTGTGGCAAGTGACAGAAATGCAAAGCACACTTTCTTTGGGGCCGTGTCAGATTTAATTTCTGGAGAAAATCAACGTTTGAAAAAACCCAGATTGTAGCAGTGGAAACAGCTGTTTTAAAAAAATAAAAAAATAAAAAACACAGAGCAGACACAGGCAACGAGCTGAGTGTACAAACAACATTCTCCTCATCGCTACAATGCTTGCGACAATCTGCATGTTTATTCATTCCATGTCAGATTGAATAACACATAACATTACCATCAGCATTAACATTATAATTTACAAGTGATACCAGATTTAGGGCAATCACCTGTCCCAAGGCCACAGCGCCCTCTACAGGGCAGTTAAAGCTGTTTTTTAACAGGAGCAAAGGGAGATTGTATTAAATTCAAAGCTGTTTTTTATAACAATATTTTTTCTGTGCAGAAAAGAGGCGGCATACACTGATCCCAGACAATGGCATGACCTCCACAATCGAGACAGTTTTACTCGCTAATGAAATTAGATTTATTTCATGATATAAAACATTTTAAAAAATTGTAAAAACTCTGCTAACCTTTTCCTTCCCGGTGTTACAGACGCAGCTGCCAACAATGATGTCTATCGCTGTATTACTGCACTGATCTCTTGCGCCGATTGATCTTACCATGTATATAAATGCACATCTTGTAAATCGATCTGGATTAGCGCGTTTGCTAAATGCTTAAACTGTGATGTAAAATGTAATGATAATTATTTTTTGTATCTATATAGAAGTGTGAAGGACACAACATAAATATAAATATATAAAAGTATTGGCTATCCACAAAGAAAGTGCGAAATTGGTGCCACAATAGCCTCTACAGTGTAGTCACTGTTGATCATCCGGCAACTATACGATAGGAAGAAGTCGTGTCCAATTTTTTTTTCAGGCTTAATAAAGATTTATGTCCAATTCCAAGACTTGAATCATTATGTTCTTGCCACAAGATTGTAATCACATTATCATCAGTTCGAGTGCCATTCCTTCCACAGAAAAGTCCTCCAGTGCAGTTGAACCCAGTAATCTGATTACGGCCCAGACCGTACGGCTGTAATTTCATTACTTTAATGAATGTAGCCACTGAGCAAGTGTGGGGCGCATGTTATGCAAGGACAGTCGGGGGGTTTCGAAGAAAAGCCACAAAACAATGTGGATATGAGAACGGGGCATATCGTGTTCTATCGGATTCCAAGGGATGACGTCATCGGATCAGAGTCACTATTCCTCTGTGCTCCTGGCTTCAATTATATTTCTCTGTATTGTTTATGAAATATGTACAGAGGTCAACACTGGTACACAGCTCAGTCAGCACTCATAAAATATACATATAATAATGAATATAACATATGCCATTTAGCAGATGCTTTTATCCAAAGTGACTTACAGTAATGAATGCATACATTTTTCACTATATGTGGTCCCCAATGGGAATCGAACCCACAACCTAAGAGTTGTCAGCACCATGCTCTGTCTACTGAGCCACACAGAAAAAAAGACTAATGGACTGAATAGCACTAATAGTAATAATAATAATAATAATGGATTGCAATGTAGTGCCTTTCAAAGCACTTCACAGTGAAGGGGGTGAAATTCACCTCAACCACCACCAGCACATGGGTGCTCTCTCACCCAGACCTCCCTCTTTCCTGACTTATCCATTTCTAGCTGTTGAGTGATATCTCCACCTTAATGATATACTGAGCCGGGTTGTACTGAGACACCCCCAAAAAGCAAGCCTAAGGTGACAGTGGCAAAGAAAAACTCCCTTGATAGGGAGAAACCTTGGGAGGAACCAGACTAAAGGGGGGGAGCCCATCCTCTTCTGGCCGGCACAGGGTGTGTCCAAAAAAGACTGTACCATGGTCAGTCCAAAGGCATCTGATCCCCACACTGCCCTCCCCTTTCACCAAGCACATCCTGTCATGTATTGGAGTGTCCTTAGTCATGACGTCACTACATTTACATTTTAAGCATTTAGCAGACGCTTTTATCCAGAGCGACTTACAAGATGTGCATTAATACATGGTAGGAACAATCATAGTTTGCGCAAGAGATCAGTGCAGTAATACAGCGATAAACATTGTTGTAGGCAGCTGCGTACCATACCTGTGACACTGGGAAGGAAAAGGTTAGTAATTAATTTTTTTCTTTTTTTAAATGAGGAGTAGGCAGGGATACATATACAAGAAGTGTTGAGCAAGTAGGCATGACAATGGTGATGACAATTATGTCAGAATTGTACAACAATGTACAGAATTCAGTGGTAGTGGAGTCTGAAAAGGCGGGTTTTGAGTCTCTTGCAGAAGATGGCAAGTGATTCCGCTGTCCTGACCGATTGCAGAAGGTCGTTCCACCACCGAGGGGTCAAGACAGAGAAGAGGCGAGACCACAAGGAGTGGCTGCTGAACACCCGGAGGGATGGGGCAGTCAGTTTGCCAGAGGAGGCGGAGTGGAAGGGTCTGGCTGGGGTGTAGGGAGTGACGAGTGTCTCACTACATCCTAATGTGTTATCCGTGGACAAGGGAAAACATGCAAAGTGTGTGGGGGGACACTAAAGTGTTCACATGCAAGGTGAGACTCTGGAATGATTATTGATTAACGTCGGTCCTTCTCATTAAATACTAAGACAGAGACAGAACACATGCGACCGCCCGTTTAGGGAGAGAGGACTTTACTCTATCCCTGTGTTCCCTGACAGAGAGCTGCTCCACCTGCAGAGCATCACCCATGCATGCTGCTTTTACTGGGTGCGTATCCCACTTCCAACACCAATGTAGCATGCAGGGGGCATTTTGAAGGGCGTACTTACTGGAGCCAGGAGCTGAATAACAGTCTCTGACTGCACAATGTGTGATGTCTGAACAAGGACCCAGACGCAGACCAGGATAAGGCAGTAAAGGAACGTTTAATAACCAAGCAAGATTCAAAAGCCAATAGTCAGAATTAGAAAAAGTACAAAATCGAAATCCAAAAGAGTAGTCAAATAAGCAAACAAACAAAATCGGAAGGCAAACTCGTAGTAAAACAGAAGGGGTGTCTTGGAATAATGCAACAAACTCTGGCTTACAAATAATCGGCACAGTGAATGATGATCAACGTTCTGACGCAGACTGAAAGCAAACAGGGAACTTAAATACAAGCAGGGAAAGGAAACACAATAGGAATCAGGTGTGACTGGGAGGAGAGAAGGGCAAGAACACAGGTGAGAACGATAGGGATCACTAATACAATAAGACAAAAGACACGGACTGGGAAGCACATAAACACACTGAAAATAAACGACCTGGAATCGCAGGTAGACACGTGCACAGTTCGAAGGGGAGGAGCGCATAGAAAGAATCTACGTGCAGATAAAGCGAAGAGAGAAGTGTACAGGGATAGGACAACGAGAGAGAATGATAGCGGTAGATAGAAACGTGAGATAATTAGTAATTAATAATGTTAGTAACGAAATCTAAATCCCTACTGTTAGTAGATTAGTTGGTTACTAGTATATACACCTAACTAATATGTACAGTGTTAGAAAGAAAGAAGGAAGTAAACGAGATAAGAAAATAAGACCGAAAACCCGTAAAGTCGAAATCACCCGAATAGTGCAATAACAAAGGAGTGGATCTCGAACAACAAGGAACACAGACAGACGGGGAACAGAACGTGATTGATGAGTGATGAAAAAATTAACAAAATACAAAAACAAACAGAACAAACGTCTCATAACGCAAACAAACATAACACAATGAGGCACCACTACCACATCTGCCTCACTACATAATTTAAGGATGCTGTGCTAGGACAGGAAAACATCGGTTTTAGATCATCTTCTATTATTGCAGGTTTATTTCTCCAATGTTGTTTAATAAAAAAGCAATGTGCAGGTAAGAGTGTGTCACTTCCGTAGCAACTGCTTGACAACCACACTCTGCTGTCCCCCCCCAACCATTCGTTTCCACGGTCAGGGCTGGATCTTGACGTTACGCTGCGGATTATTTACAGGTTTATCCCTCAAATAGACTGTTCGTGGATTATTTGACAGTTAGCTAATTATGAAAGTTATTCAAAATGTAACCTTTTTAAACTTCATATAAGAACTGCGTGTAGCAACCTAGTTTAGATTTTGTGTGTGTGTGTGTGTGTGTGTGTGTGTGTGTGCGTGTGTGTGTGCGTGTGTATGTTGCGCGATGTAGTGTTTACAGATGTTATGAATAAATACGCTAGACAAGTGGATGGAAAGCGAGCCAGAGTTGTGTAGCTAACGTTTTGGGAACAAACTAGCAAATAAGAGATGGCAAGTCAATAAACAGCAGTGCGTGCTCAAACTCAAACAACCATTTGCTAGGCGCTAACCGTCTGCTAAATGCTTAAAATGTTAAAATATGATGTAAGATGTGGTGCCAGGTTGTAAACGGAATGGAAACAGAGAAGGTGCATCCTGTAGCTGTACACAATATCCAGCAGAGGGCGCTCATATCCTCCAAAATCAGGAGTGAATAAATCGAGGGTAGCCTATAAATTATACTGTACAATATGATTACGTTTCTCTTCATTATAAACTAAAACCCTCAAACAGTTACAACGCCTATAATACAAAGGAACCGCGAGATATGTTGGTAATAACAGCACCTTGCTAAATTAGTAATGCCACCAATACATTTTTAATTTAAAAGTACTGTTTACGTGTAATGTTGTACTGTATTCAATAAACAATACATGTATACAGAAAATTATCGAGCTATGAGGAAAAATAGGCACAATAACCGGCTGTTGGCGCTATTTCGAGTTTCGAGTCGCAAATCGAGTCTCGATATCAAAAGATCTTAAACTATTAAGTCGTGATTTAGTCAGCTGCAAATATGGTTTGACCCTAAAGAAATTGTTCTCAATGGTTTATTGTAGTATCAGGTGTACTTAATAACATATCAAAAGTCTACTAAAATCTGACCACTAGAAAGGTCTAATTTTCAAGATGGCCGCCGCCAGTTCCTTAAAAGACCATTACTCCTTCATTATTCATCCTAGACAAGTAATTTTGGTGCCTAACCCCATGTTTTGGTGATCTAGGAATCAAATTAGCATATCAATTATAGTGAAGTGATTACAAGTACAATTATAATCATATTTATGTTAAAAGTTAAGAAAAATGTCCAATGTAATTGGACATTTCTCCTTTTTCCACGTGCCATAATGCATAATGGTTATTTCACTTATACCGGTAATTCTCTTTCAGGAGATTTCTTTTGATACCAGTAAGGAATAAGTTCATTATTACTGTGTGGTACTGTGAAATTAGTAAAAACAGGGCCGCCACGTGAAGGCTCAGTACCGCTAACCCCTTTTTATTTTATTTTATTTTTTGGTTGGCTTTTTTCATTTTTAAATTTTTTTCTTTCATGCTTTTATTATTTTTTTAGTTTTTAGTTTTTATTATTTTCTTTTTTCTTTGATCTGCACCAGATTTACAATTAGTCGTCACACTCTTCCTCCCATAAAGGTTGATTATGTGGATTCTCACAATTTTCGACTTGACATGGTCCACAAGCAGGCATGCATAGTAGTCCGTAGTCCGTATCCTCTGCAACTACACCGTTGTGTTCGGCAGGCAGTTGTGCAATTACAGTGGACCATCTGCAGGAGGCTTTCTGGGGCAGCAGTTGTATTGGTCATAGCTGGCACAAACCGATTGTCCTCCAATTTCCATCCCCAATCCACCGGAGTCATGTCACTCTCCATTTCAATCCACACCATGATCTGGTAATAAACTCTTTGGCAATGATATTTAGTCGAGGACTCTGTAGGAGGGAGATGTTCTGGGGTAACAAATGACTTGGCAGACACAATTTTCTTGCTAAGAAGATTGTAGCGCAAAGATGCAAGTGAATCGGTATTCTTGCCACCAAACATAACCGCCATCATTCGCACAGGTCTGGATGGTCGATTCACCATTCACAAGTTTCTGGAGTGCTGACTTTTTGCCAACACTACAAATGCGTGAAGTTATATCACATCCTGTGATAGCATGAATAAACAGCAACTGAGAACACAAGTCACTACCCAGGACTTGTTTCATCTCGCTGATGTCATACACTTTAGGAACTTTGGACTTGTCCAAACAAAAACAAAGGCTTCTATTGTTCGTCTCGGCATAGTACAGAAGAAGAATGAGTAAGTCTATCTTCCCCAAGGTCATGGGCTGATGTTGTGACACCTTGATTGCAACCTTGCCAATATCCACTGATGCATTGATAACAGTGCAGCCCTTCTTCTTCAGTTCCTCAGTCACAAGATTAATAAGTCCTTGTTTGTTACAAGATCTGGAGAGGAAATCATCCTTTCTTCCCACAAACTTAGTTTTTGCATTGAAGATAACGATCGGGTGGGCGTTTTGTCCACGTCGCTGATGCGTATTGTCTTTGATGGAAGGACCTTCACTATAACCATCAAAAACTACAGTTGCTTTACCATAATGGTATATGGTAAAGTCGGCATACGACCGTGCAATGGCACCATAACTGTCACCCCTTTTCCATGGCAAGCGATGAACCAGGGAGCCACCATCAAGGACATAATGTTCAGTTGGTGGGATAGAATCCAGGACAGTTTTGTTTGATTTCTTGCTTGAAAATTCAGTGACTACCTGTGCTAGTTGGGGCTTGTCGGCTTTACGGAAGATTTATTTGGCTTCAAACAGGGCTGCAGGGAATGGGCTGAACTCATAGCTCATTACATCTTCCAGTGAAAGGTATCCGGTTTTCGACATAATCAGAAATCATTGGAACAGCAGAGCAGGATCAATGGTTCGGTCTTGGGCAAATTTGATGTTGGACTTATCTGCAAGGGTTTTTGCCTGGTCTTTCCGTTTGAATGAGATCCCAAAAATGGGTTTTCCAACCATTTTTTCAACCATTCTCTCATTCCCAACGGTCTCAAACTCATGAACATTCACATCTTCTTTGGCGACTACACCAGTAACAATGTTTCTCAGAGATGGGTCTGGAGAGAATGGTTTGCAAGTGGAAAGTTTTTCTTTGATCTTTTCCAGGTCAGCGTAGTCTCGTTTCATCCTTGCTTCTGTTGATTCTCGGTGTTGCTCACTGGTCGTGTAGGTGAGATCATTGAATTCCTGCATGGCGTTATTGTACTCAGATGTGATGGGTGTGGACATGGTCCACAACGCACGCATTTCTTCGGTCATTCCACTTCCATGAATCAAGCCTCCACTACTCTTCAAGGACCGCATCAAGGTCTGCTCGATGACAAGGTCAGAGCTAAGGCCTGCCCAGAAGTGGTTGCTGTGGCATATCACATGGAAACCCCTGGAAAATTTGACATATACATCAGGATGTGGGTATGAGGACGTTCACATAGCTTTATCCACAGCCTACACTTTTCAGGGTTTGATTTTGGTTTTGGAAAGGGAAAAAAAACGTATATCTCCTTCCAACCTCTCCGGGTAATGAGTGTCACTGTTACGAGTGCCCCAGGCACAACGTTTAACCATAATTAGCTAAAAGTCCACAAAACCAGCTCAAAAATGTAACTTGTAACTTGTAACAGTGACACTCGTTACCCGGAGAGGTTGGAAGGAGATATACGTTTTTTTCCCTTTCCAAAACCAAAATCAAACCCTGAAAAGTGTAGGCTGTGGATAAAGCTATGTGAACGTCCTCATACCCAGTTGAACACCTCAAAGATCAACAAGCACAGCTTTGTCTGCTCCAAGGTAAGTAATTACTCTTATCAACCGTAAAATAATGTTATGCTGTTGTTATCAGATGTTAGCTGGTTAACCTAAATTATCGTAAGGTACGCTACTAACGTCGGTTCGTCTTGGCCTTTGCCACCACAACAGCTGTTACGGGCTGTGGTATTATTTTTACACCCCTTGGCTTATGCCACTGTTGTGGCAAACTTGTGGAGGACTGGGCTGACACACTGCTGATATTTTTTGCTTTACAGAGGTCCAGGGTATGGATAAGTCCGATGAGATGGGCGCAGAAACCTGTGGAGCTAGCCAGAGTAATGTCGTTACAGCACACTATAGGCTACTAATGTTACGTTAGTTAGCTAATGCTAGCTAACTTACTACTGAATGTAACGTTATATAGGCCTACTGCTTTTGCTTTTTAATGATTGTAATAGTGAATAGAGACCTACCCAGCTTTACAGGAACAGTGTTGCTCCTTAATGTTGTTGTCCTCTGTCTCAATCGCCAGGTGATGCGGTGGTTCACTTTTACTCTGTGATCTGTAGGCTTTAGCTTCTATCTTTATTTTTTTAACGTGATTTCGTTGCTGAGTCAGTTTGACATCCTGAATATATCCTTCAAATGCATATTGTAGACCCTTCTGTCTGCTTCTGTCTGAAATAGCTTTTTCGTTTTTCCAAAAATGTGACAATATTTCTCCAGGGAGTGCCGTTTGCGACAGTGGGAGCGCCATGCTGGCTCCGAAAGCTTGACGGACTTAGCAACAGTAACTAAGGGGGGTGTGGTTTAGCGAAGGGTCAGTTATACCCTCTTTGCACACTCGCACTGTTAGCCTTCCTAATGTGTTAGAAAGTTGTTCGAAAACCTATTTAATGTTGTTCATGCCGCGCCCCTACAAGATGACACTGTGCTTGTCTGCGAGAAAAAGAAAAGTTCTCGTGTATGTAGGGGAGGAG
This sequence comes from Aldrovandia affinis, assembly GCA_029706075.1. NCBI lineage: Eukaryota > Metazoa > Chordata > Actinopteri > Notacanthiformes > Halosauridae > Aldrovandia > Aldrovandia affinis. The sequence continues at coordinate 3,165,996 of JAINUG010000104.1, forward strand.
TTATGAAGTTCCCGTGGGGTGGGTAGGGGGAGGGGAGCAGAGGGATTGGTTCATACTGCGAGAAAATATTTTTTCCCGAGGAAGGGGAGGGGTGGGGTGTATAGTCAAAGATTAATTTGGTTTGAGCCAAATTTGATCCACAGAGCTATCCACAACTTTTCAATAATGCAAGCAATACTATCTATCAACTGCCAATATTCTCTGCCACCACCTTCTGAATTGCTGAAAATTGTGACAATTAGTTTTGTTATGTTTAGCTGTTTTTGAGGATATCATGAAGCCTTGTTCCAGTAAAAAAAATAACTAGATGGTATTTATTACATATTAATTAACTAAGTTAACTTGAAACGGGTGACCCTTTCAGAGGGTTTTAATAGTCACACAAAATATTGGATTTCACAATTATGTAATTGTATCTCTGCAATTTGGACAAGTCCAATGGATTTCTAGGCCCCAAGAACATAGGTTTAGACACAAAAATGACTTGTCTAGGATAAATAATGAAGGAGTTGTGGTATTTTAAGGAATTTTTGGCCATCTTGGACGCCATCTTGAAAAGTGGTCAGAATTTGGTAGACTTTTAGTATGTTATTAAGGACACCTAATACTACAAAAAACTGTTGAGAAACCTTTTGTTACAATTGTTTTAGGGCAAGGTGTTTTTTTTCCATATATGCAGCCTCCTAATTAGGTCAGGGAGTTTTAAGGAAATTCGGGGTAATGTGGTGCGTAAAATAGTCAAGGCGAGGCAAGTTCACGTTATCTGTGGGCTGAGCGACGTACTGGGAGGTTGTTTTGTTCCCACAGGGGGAGAGCGTCAAGTGATAACACATCCGAAGCAGGTATTTTCTTCCCCTCCCCCTCGCGCCCATCGCACACAGCGTGACGACGGAGAAGACACAGCGCGAGACAAGACGGTGGGTTAACACGCTTTTAAACTTTTTTACATAATTAAAAGTTGCATCTACGTGCAACTTGCAAGGCGTCTCCTGTTGATATTTTCCGGCTCTCGCAGCCCGCTGCTGGGTTTTTTTTAATCGCTGTTTGCAAAAAGAAAAACAACGTAATTGTGGCAAGAACCAAATGTACTCTGCGGTTAAATGTGATTTGCTTATAAAATACTTTTATTCAAACCAATCAGTCCTTTATCAGACCTGGGTAAAATAATTGCCAATAAAATATATTTTTAAAACGTGTAATGTACATGCATTTGTTTCCTTTAGCTAGCTGCCTACCCAGGGACTACAGATGAAAAGTAGCCTCCTTAGCTAACTCAGAAATGTTATCAATGTGCACTGTCCCTGTCAAGTAAACTAATAAATGAAATTAAAACAAACATTCAGATCAAAATGTGAATAGTTTATTTCACGTGAATGTATGTTTTGGTTAGTAACATGTTTCGTTGAAAACGAAGTGATCTGCAGGAGAATTTTAAAATGCTATTGCTTTAATGTTATTGCCATCTAAAGAGTTCAATATGTATATGACCCCGGTCTGCTGTCGGTTAATAGTCAGGAATTGTGTCCGTGGAGTTTTGCAGAAAGGGGAGGCAGACAGACAGTAGTTTTGTGCTGCGCATTTCAGGGAAGATTATTGTTACATAAGCATCTCCTAATGTTAACTGTAAAAGTCATTGTCGTGTTTCTTGCGTGCACTGTCAGGTTTCAGCTTCTGTGACATGACAATACACTAAACCGGATATCCAATTACCAGTTTGAAGTTTTAGTAATCATTTTAGCCTTCAAGCAAGTGTGTTTTGTCGCGGTTTTTGGTCATAGTCATAGCTAGGAAAATTGGAAATGGAATCCGTCCATTTCAGCGTCGACAGAGGTAACCTCGGAGCAAACCTGTTGTGTTTGAAGAGTTTTCTGGGTAAACATTTAGCAGCTCTACCCAAAGGTAGTCCACAAACAGTACTATAGCTGCCTGCTTTCAAAAGCACCGACGACTGTGTTTGTGGATCATTGCCACACCCACTTAGCAGAACTTGAATCGGACGAGCCCGTTTTGATTGACAGTAGCGCGAGGAGCCTCGTCGGTGTCATGCAAAAAAACATTTTTGAAAAAAACACAAAAAAAACACAAAATAAAAGAAAAAATAATTCTGAGGAACAGCAAAATAAATAAATAATAATAACAATTCTGTTTAATGTTTCATTAACACTTTATGGTTTAGTCACATAGGGAGGGGGGTTTGAACCACCTTTTTAAAATGGTTGAGTTGTGAGACATTTACAGCACATATAACTGTATGAAAAAATTCAATGTGTTAAAAACCCCCCCAAAAAACCACAATGACAAAAAAGTGCATGCCAGGTGCTAGGACACGTTACATAAATACTGCACCCTGCCTCCAGACCCCCCCCCCCCTCCCCTCCCCCCTCCCTTCTCTAAACCCCGCCCCCGCCCCCCCCTGTCCCAGCTCTACACCTCTAAACCCAGCACACCATCTGCTAACCTGCATTGCACCCCTTGGAAGTTAACGCGCGTTTCTCTCTGTCTCCTGACTGCAGTGTATCGGATGGGTGACAAGATGCAGAGAAGGGACACCCCTCATTTGAACAAGCAGTCCACTCTGAAGGGTAAGTGCTCTTTCAAGGCTTAATTATGCTTCTGCGTCTGTGAATCTGTGAACATGTGCGTGTCTCATACTCTGACGTATGCATAGGTGTTTGCCAACGTACTTTCACATGACGTTAACGCATGCATTAGGGGGCACTGTTGCATTTACTAAACTAAAGAATGTACAGAAAACGAAGAAGAAACCCAGAAACGGAAATCCGTTTTCACCCCCTGTGTAAACAAAGGCTGTGTCCCAAATTGCATACTTGCGTCCTGCGTTCTCGTGTACTTGTAAGAACGCACTTCCAAGTACACTCAAAAGAATGCACTACCGAGAGTGCAAGAACGCACAGTGCTTAAAATCCGTTACATTTGAAACGCACTTGTACTTAGACGTCACCACTCTTCTGACTTTAACAATAAATACATTAGGCGCAGGTTACATTGAAGCAACGGCGTTGGTGGGAGTTGCCCATGAGCTTATTATACGGTTGTGTGGTGAAGGGTTGTTGGTATTGATTGACATAGAAAGTAAACAGGGAAAAAATACTTTTCTGTATTTTCAGGTTAAGATGCGATTTCTGTGGTTTTCTGTGCATAACGATAAGCCATCTCCAGTCAGTAACATATGTTCGTAGTTTTATTACATTACATTACAGGCATTTGGCAGACGCTCTTATCCAGAGCGACGTACAACAAAGTGTTAACCGTAATCAAGAACAGTTTAGCTGAAAGCCACCCTAGCGGGAAGTACAGTTCCTAGGTGCTAGGAGCAACCACATAGTTAAACTAGGACCCTGTAGGTAAATCTGTAGCCACAATTCAAAGGTAGCAATAAAGCAATCAGTGCAGAAAACAATGCCTAAGCCTAATACAATACATAAACAAGTAGACATGTGTAATACTAAGCAACTACGTCCCTAAGTTAACAAAAACCGGACTACAGGGAGAGGTGCACCCTGAAGAGGTATGCCATTGCTGTGTTCTATTTATAGCTAACTTAGTTAGTTGACATTATGTTTTCAAGTGCTTTGTTGATGTTACAGTAAAGTTTTTCATTTTAAGTTGGGCTAAAATAAGTTGCAAAGTAGCTTTGTTCGTATTACTTGAGTAGCAGCAATAACACTTAATTTGCATTTCATCTTTCCTTACTTTTGGGATGAATTTACACTGTACATCTACAATAACCCTTTTAAATTTAGTAAATTTTTCATTCACAGTTCTGTAATCTAGAAGCTTTACCCAATCTATATTACTTAAATTCTCTCTCATTTTATGAGTCAGCTTATCTGAAGTAAAAAATTCTAGAGTTAGAGGAGACTGTCTTAACTTGGGAAACATATCAAAAGTAACTGAACTGTGATCACTGTTTTTAGCTTCAGTCAGCTGTCATTGCCAGAACATTGAAGAACATGTCCTGATTGGTCCCTAAAACAACTAAATCAAGCGTACATCTCCATCAGTAAAGTTAACTAGATAGCTGCCGCTAGCTAGATAGTAACGTAGTCAACGTTACATCTGATACATAGCTATGTTGCTGTAGTAACATTAGAATTTCAGCTAGCTGGCTATGTTAGAGAAGTTACAACTGAGCTACAGTTAGCTAGCTAGCAAGCTACCGGATATACCTGCTCAACCAATCAGCGTTTGTTTGACGCACACGACCACAGCTACACGCGACGCAATGTTGAAATTTTGGAGGTGTGCAAGTCCAGTATAACGCATCTGTCACGGTAGTCATGGCAACAGAACAGCCACTCACCAGACAGTAGGGCACGCATGCAAAAAACAAAAGACTACTATAGTCATTCAAAAATGTGCATTTATTAATATCAAAACTGTAGGCTGGGTACAGTATTGATATAATAATAAATAAGTACACTTTGTTTTTTGTGTGTGCACCCAAGTTCACTCTTTAATATATATGCCATTCAGCAGACGCTTTTATCCAAAGCGACTTACAGTAGTGAATGCATATGTGATCCCAATGGGAATTGAACCCACAACCTAACCGTTACCAGCGCCATGCTCTTTAGTTCCCAGTGTCTCTTAGCGGACCCAGTAGTCTTAGTGTTTGATATCAGTGTGATGTCAGTGCAGCCCTAAAAGAATTGCTCTGAGGGAATAGATACAGTTACACTGTATTGTATTGTATCTCTAAGGAGCTGCCTGGAGATAAAATAACTACTGTTTATTTTTTTGCGAAAGAAGTTCACAGGGAAGTTCATTGTTCTGTTCATTGTGGTACACACACAGCGCAGGTTCACTGTGGTACACACACAGCGCAGGTTCACTGTGGTACACACACAGCGCAGGTTCACTGTGGTACACACACAGCACAGGTTAATTGTGGTACACACACAGCGCAGGTTCATTGTGGTACACACACAGCGCAGGTTCATTGTGGTACACACACAGCGCAGGTTCGAGCTGCCATGACAAATCACGCTCTCAAAGCGCAAATAGCAGTTTGATTGTGTTACAGTTTGATTTGATTCGTGAAATCGCAACGATTGAAAAAGAGAACTGCAAAAGAGACATTTACGTGAAAAGTTAAGTTCCTGTGCCGCCGTACACATGTCACTTTAAATTGACACCATGGTTTGAAAATTTAGATTAAACCTTGATGTATGGGGCCTCCTGTGTGGTCCAGTGGTTACAACGTACCCTTACCGCTACTGGCAGATGGCCACAGGTGACTGCAGTCGTCTCTACTCGTGTAGCTCCCTCTACAGGCAGGGGTGGGAAAGGAGGGCCGTATCTGTTTCTGGATTTCATGCCAAGTCTTATCATTTATGTGATCTGACATTTTAGCTACATTTCTTGATAAGCCCATAAGTGACAGCTGAAGACTGCTCTTGTGTTCCTATATGAGACATGTTACTGTGGTCTAATCTACAAGTGAACCAGCATTATCCAACTAATTAGCTAATTGAGCCACAGGAGTAATTGGTAAAAATAAAAACCAGTGCTCTCTGTGCAGGGCCAGGGAGCATAGCAGTAGAGTGAGAAAATAAAACAACCGCCAAAAAGGAGAAAAAGAAAAAAGAAGAAGCAGATAGCAGCCATGTCAACATCCATGTAAATCTTGACAAAGTCCTACTTTGGTACTCTTCCCCTCTGTCCCTCTTACTGATTGGCTGGGGAACCCTGGGCCCGTTCCCTCGGAAAGGTCTAAAACTATTGGTCACACCATCGTGGGAGTTAACGCAGCTGGATGTAGAAACAGGAAATACAGTAATGGTGTAACTCACACCACGAAAACCGGTCCTTCCTCTTTCCGGACAAGCCTCAGTTCCTCACAGTGGCCCAGTGACAACCTCTTTTTCCCCAAAAAATAAATCCCACCGTCCTATGTACAGACCAATCTCTGCTTCAGCTGTAATGAATAGAATCCTCGGGTTGCTGCCACTCCAGCCAATATATATATATATATATATACACTATATGTAGACACTTTTATCCAAAGCAACTTACAGTAGTGAATGCATACATGTTTTAGTATATGTGGTCCCCAATGGGAATTGAACCCACAACCTAAGAGTGAAAATTATACTTTGATATTTGGATAGTGATCTTATATCCATTCCTCTACGTTTTACATAGATGCCTTATGATATTCTGTGCATTAAGCCTCTCCAAGGCACACTATGGCCTCTGTATAACACCAATGTGCCTGTCTCTAATGTGCACATGTTCTCAGTATTGTTTGGGTTATCCAGAACCTAGACTCTTCTCACATACACCATGTTTTCCCCGGGATGCCAGACTTATCTCTTATTGACAGCATGTGTGACGTAACCTCTGGTTAACGTAACTGGCAGCATCTTTCTCATTGACGACATCTGAATCACTGTTTTGTTAGGTATAAAGATCAGCCTTGTCTTTTGCTCAATGACGAGAATGACGTTGCCACGGTGAAGCCCTCTCTCCTTGTGGCCGCAATAAACTTCTAGAAAACGTTTAAAACTTTGACTCTTTGTCCGCTTTCTTCTTTACACTTAGTTGTTGGGGTTGCAGACAGATTGATTATTGGACTGTCTTAACAGTGCTACAAAATCTGTTACATATTTTTTAGAGACTTTTTAAATACTTTTTTTAAAGACTTCTTTTTTAAAACTGGCTTTGATTTGTATGCAGCCCTTTTTTACTGTTGAATAAAACATTTTAATGGCAGGGTTTTAAAGTTCTCATTTTAAAAGCTTTTACAACTTTTTTTTTTTTTTTTTTACAATCTTATTTTGTATGTCTATGTCTGCAAATGTATTTTATTAATTCTGTTTCATGTTATTTTTTTCTTTTGGAATGCACTTTAACAGCAAGTAAGAGAAGTGTAGTGTACTATCCAGGGTTCCCACCCATCATGAAAATCATTGAAAATTATTCTGTCATGGAAATGTCTGATTCCATGTAACATTATATATATTTTTCTTATTTTCCGACAACGTTACCACGAAATGTCTGTTCTCCTGCCACCGTTGTTGACACCTGCCACGGCTGTTTTCTCACACACACACACACACACACACACACACACACACAATGAGATGTGTATTTGCACTGGCAACAAAACGTGTTACGTTATGCAAGTAAAGTCCATTTTTGCATCAGTCGCAAAAAAAAAAGGTCATCGAAAACCTTAAAATTGTCATTGAAATGTCATGGAAAATGGAAATTTGATTTGAGTGGGAACACTGAGTATTATTATTGTATTATATTCTAATAATATTATCACAACATTATTATAATTCCGGCCCAGGATGTGGTGAAAGCTCAGCTGCTGTTTGGCTGCACTGTGCCAGGCTCCTGTCATCATCTATGTCATCCCCAGACGAGTCCTCCAGCAGCGTTTACAATCATCTCCATCCTCCATGCATCTGGCTAGTTCACCAGCATTTTCAGCTCCTACGTCTTTCCTTAGTACGTCCACGTATGTTGGTGTGGGACGCCCTCGTAATCGATGCCCGGGTGTTGGTTCCCACAGCACCAGCTTGCTGGCTGGAAGCTCCCGGTGTCTCTGGCAATGTCTCAATGTCTCATTCTTCTGAGTCTCATTCTTTGACTGCTACTTTCTCAGCCTTGGTAGCCCCCATACAGATGCTTGTTGGTAACGTGCTCGTTCTGGTTGATGTTTAGTACTACACGCAGCATTCTGGTGTAGCACCCATCCAGAGACTTCTGTAGGGTGGGCTTCAGGGTCCAGCTCTCACAGCCGTATAGGAGAACGGACTCCACGGTCGCATAGAAGAAGCTTAGCTTGATGTTTCGGGGGAGGTTGGAGTTCCATACACTGGCCATGCCATTCAGAGCCTTCCATGCAAGCGCCTTCCTCACTTTAAGGTCTTGCTCTGATGAGTTGACCCATGAGCCCAGGTATTTGAAGTCATTGACTTCCTTCAGAGCAGTGCCCCCTGTTGTCATTAGAGATGGATGGTCCGGGAGGATGTTGTAGGTGATTACCTCGGTTTTCTTTGCATTTAGCCTAAGACCAACCTTGGCATACTCTGTCTCCACTCTGGTCAAGAGCTCCTGTGCCTGCTCCACACGGTCAGATATCAGGCTGATGTCATCTGCATAGTCCAGGTCCGTTAGGACTACAGCAGGGACTCGTCTAGACCTCTGAGGTGTAATAGTGAAGCCGAGTTCCTGCTCCCGTCCACTGATAGCTTGCCTAAGTACGTAGTCCAAGACTATAATGAAGAGGAAGGGGGCGAGGATGTCCCCTTGCAGCACCCCCGCCAGGATGTCAAACTCCTCGCTATTGCCATCTGGGGTTACTACCTTGGCTCTTGTTCCCGTGTACATGGTCCCTATGGCCCGGAGTAGGTTGGGAGGGACACTAAGCCTTAAGGATTTTCATCATCATGCCTCTGTGTATTGAGTCAAAAGCCTTTTTGAAATCAATGAAACACAGCACCGCTGTCAGGTTGTTCTTTTTCACCTCCTCGATGATCCTCCTTAAGGTCAAGATCTGGGATACAGTGGTTCTCCCCTCTCTAAAGCCATTCTGGTTCTCTCTCAAGTGGGGGTCGATGGCGCCCCTTATCCGGTTCAGTATCATGTGGTTGTACATCTTTGCAATGATACATGTCAGACTGATGCCACGGTAGTTGTCTGGCTTCGAGAGATCCCCAGATTTAGGCACTGGGATGATGTTAGAGAGGGACCAAATATTGGGCTTGTTGTTTTCCATCAGAGCTAGGTTGCAGATCTCCAGGATGATGTCGTCAAGGTCGCAGTTCTTAAGGACCTCTGGGGGAATGCCGTCCGGCCCAGCACTTTTCCCCTGCTTCAGAGTGGATTTCACTGTGGCGAACTCCCTGAGTGTAAAGGGGCCATTGTCAATTTCGAGATTTGTGAGGACTGCAGTTATCACTTTCTCGGCTCCATCCACTGTCGGGTGTGTGCCTAGGAGATCCCGGAAGTGGGTGAACCAGGGCTAATGTAGGACAGGTCATGTTCTGCAGACTCCAGCGTATCCGTACCACCCGCACTGAAGGCTTGGCATGCACAGCAGGCTGGTGTCGGTGAGCAGGAGTTGGCCATAGGAGAGGCCGGCTGTCACTCAGACTGGGAGGCGGGTCGAGCCCCATGCAGGTGTGGTAGAGATCAGAGAGAGAGAGAGGGTCACCTGTTCGCCTGGCACCACACGGCTAAACGTGTGGCTGAGCCGGAGCCAGAGGCACTGTGGTGCATTGGTCGGTTGTGGGGGAGGGCCTGGAGCTCGGCGACATTCTCCTACCGCTCTGGGACAGAGAGCGGTGACCGGCCGGGAACACGCTGTTCTCCCTCTCCCTCTCTCTCTTCTCTCTCTCTCCCTCCCTCCCTCTCCGGTAAGATATCGCTTCCTCACATCTGAGGCTCGGCCTGGCAGGAGTGAACTCTTGTCAACAACCACTTGCGACATACCGCCAGGATTCATTCTCACCGTCGGGCTTCTTAAAATAGAAAGCCGGGCACTCCAGGAAAGCAAATATACGCTGGTGCCCTGTGTGCCCGCAGCCTCAAAACAACAGGAAATACAGTAATGGTATAACTCACACCACGAAAACCGGTCCTTCCTCTTTCCAGACAAACCTCAGTTCCTCACAGTGGCCCAGTGACAACCTCTTTTTCCCAAAAAGAATGTCCCCCGTCCTATGTACAGACCAATCTCTGCTTCAGCTGTAATGAATAGAATCCTCGGGTTGCTGCCACTCCAGCCAATATATATATATACACTATATATAGACACTTTTATCCAAAGCAACTTACAGTAGTGAATGCATACATGTTTTAGTATATGTGGTCCCCAATGGGAATTGAACCCACAACCTAAGAGTGAAAATTATACTTTGATATTTGGATAGTGATCTTATATCCATTCCTCTACGTTTTACATAGATGCCTTATGATATTCTGTGCATTAAGCCTCTCCAAGGCACACTATGGCCTCTGTATAACACCAATGTGCCTGTCTCTAATGTGCACATGTTCTCAGTATTGTTTGGGTTATCCAGAACCTAGACTCTTCTCACGTACACCATGTTTTCCCCGGGATGCCAGACTTATCTCTTATTGACAGCATGTGTGACGTAACCTCTGGTTAACGTAACTGGCAGCATCTTTCTCATTGACGACATCTGAATCACTGTTTTGTTAGGTATAAAGATCAGCCTTGTCTTTTGCTCAATGACGAGAATGACGTTGCCACGGTGAAGCCCTCTCTCCTTGTGGCCGCAATAAACTTCTAGAAAACTTTTAAAACTTTGACTCTTTGTCCGCTTTCTTCTTTACACTTAGTTGTTGAGGTTGCAGACGGATTGATTATTGGACTGTCTTAACAGTGCTACAAAATCTGTTACATATTTTTTAGAGACTTTTTAAATACTTTTTTTAAAGACTTCTTTTTTAAAACTGGCTTTGATTTGTATGCAGCCCTTTTTTACTGTTGAATAAAACATTTTAATGGCAGGGTTTTAAAGTTCTCATTTTAAAAGCTTTTACAATTTTTTTTATTTTTACAATCTTCTTTTGTATGTCTATGTCTGCAAATGTGTTTTATTAATTCCGTTTCATGTTATTTTTTTCTTTTGGAATGCACTTTAACAGCAAGTAAGAGAAGTGTAGTGTACTATCCAGGGTTCCCACCCGTCATGAAAATCATTGAAAATGATTCTGTCATGGAAATGTTTGATTCCATGTAACATTATATATTTTTTTCTTCTTTTCCGACAACGTTACCACAAAATGTCTGTTCTCCTGCCACCGTTGTTGACACCTGCCACGGCTGTTTTCTCACACACACACACACACACACACACACACACACACACACACACACACACACACACACACACACACACACACACACACACACACACACACAATGAGATGAGTGTATTTGCACTGGCAACAAAACGTGTTACGTTATGCAAGTAAAGTACATTTTTGCATCAGTCGCAAAAAAAAAGGTCATCGAAAACCTTAAAATTGTCATTGAAATGTCATGGAAAATGGAAATTTGATTTGAGTGGGAACACTGAGTATTATTATTGTATTATATTCTAATAATATTATAACAACATTATTATAATTCCGGCCCAGGATGTGGTGAAAGCTCAGCTGCTGTTTACAGCACACACAGGCTGCACTGTGCCAGGCTCCTGTAATCAGGGCTAATGTAGGACAGGTCATGTTCTGCAGACTCCAGCGTATCCGTACCACCCGCACTGAAGGCTTGGCATGCACAGCAGGCTGGTGTCGGTGAGCAGGAGTCGGCCATAGGAGAGGGCGGCTGTCACTCAAACTGGGAGGCGGGTCGAGCCCCATGCAGGTGTGGTAGAGATCAGAGAGAGAGAGAGGGTCACCTGTTCGCCAGGCACCACACGGCTAAATGTGTGGCTGAGCCGGAGCCAGAGGCACTGTGGTGCATCAGTTGGTTGTGGGGAAGGGCCTGGAGCTCGGCGGCATTCTCCTACCGCTCCGGGACAGAGAGCGGCGACCGGCCGGGAACACGCTGTTCTCCCTCTCTCTCTCTCTCTCTCTCTCCCTCCCTCTCCGGTAAGATATCGCTTCCTCACATCTGAGGCTCGGCCTGGCAGGAGTGAACTCTGCACCGCCTCTTGTCAACAACCACTTGCGACATACCGCCAGGATTCATTCTCACTGTCGGGCTTCTTAAAATAGAAAGCCGGGCACTCCAGGAAAGCAAATATACGCTGGTGCCCTGCGCGCCCGCAGCCTCAAAACAAGACTGGCCCTGGTGCTCATCGCACGGCCTGACCGCTTCCCCCCGCTCGTCCACGAGAGACTGACTGCTCATCCACGAGAAACCAACCGCTCACCCGAGAGAGACCGATCGCTCACCCACAAGAGACCGACCACTGACCTGCTGACTCTGACACTGACCCAGACGAGAGGCCTGACCACTTGAGCAACCGGCAAGAGACCGTTACACACACATGGCGCTCACCATATCTGAAGGTAAGGGTCCCGGCGGGTCTGTGTGACCCTACGCTCACGCAGGAGTTCGGCTTGGGGGCGCTGTTCTGGGGGGTTAGTGAGGGGAATGAGTGCCTGGTGGAATTGAACCTTCCTGAACACCAGTGCTGAGGGTTTGGAAGAGAGGAAAAGCGTGTCGAAGTTTGACGTGCGACAGCCTTTCCGATACGAGTCAAACGCAGCTGGCCGGACACAAAGTTTTCAGCTGAAAATGACAGTGACAGACGGTGAAGGCAGCGTGTGTGTGTGTGTGCCATTAATCATGGCCCCTCTTTAGCCCAAAGTATTATTTTCCACCTTAATCTTGAGAGAAATGGCTTGGCTTGTTTGTGGTGTTGTTAGCTGTCAGCTGTGAATAGGACAGGGGTACTGCCTCACAGCTGTTGGGGACAGTGAGGGAGGGGGGCCTGGGAGTCCCGTGAGGAATTGGCCCCTTCTAGAAGCACGGAGCCGAGCGGAGACCTGTCATCTGTTTGAGAAAGAGGGGCATGTCATAACTGGCAGCGCTGGGCTTGTTGACAGCAGCGTGTCGACTCAGGTTCCACGAATGTCACCAGAGAGCCGTTTCGTGTTCAGTGAGCTGTGAGCAGTGGGCAGCAGTGTAGTGTAATGGTTAGGGGAACTGGGCTTGTAACTCAGAGGTTGCTGGTTCAATTCCCAGGCAGGGGCACTGCCATTGTACCCTTGAGCTAAAGGTACTTAACCTGAATTGCTTCAGTAAAATATCCAGTTGTATAAATGGATTGTATGTGAAAGAAATGTCAACTGTGTAAGTCGCTCTGGATAAGAGCATTTAAATGCCTAAAATGTAAATGTGTTCAGCCAGCGATGAACTGTTTCGTTTTCAGCCAGCTGTGAACCGTTCAGTGTTCGTTCGCTGGCTCAACCCTTTATTCAAGAGCATGCCTGCAGCTGCATATACAGTATATATGCCATTTATCAGATGCTTTTATCCCTAGTGACTTACAGTAGTGAGTGCATACATTTTTCAGTATATGTTTGTCCCAGTGGGAATCGAATCCACAACCCACAAGCGTTGTCAGCACCACGCTCTACCTACTGAGACACACAGAACCACACTCTACCTACTGAGCCACACAGAACCACACTCTACCTACTGAGACACACAAAACCACGCTCTACCTACTGAGCCATAAAGAACCATGCTCTACCTACTGAGCCACACAGAACCACGCATCAGTGTCTTATTCTAGTTGGGCATTGAGCCGCCTCCCCAAGATTCAGTACAAACAGAACGCTGGACCATGCCCCCACTCTCACACTGTGACTAATAGTAACTCAGAGGTGATGTGCAACACAACAAAGCAACAAAAGTAAAGGGCAGGAACACAGAAACATATCAGTGTCAGAGATCAGAATAAAATTTGCATAGGGCAGTATAGATTTCCATACGGGTCTGCTCTCAATGCTGGGCTTGTGTGAAATGGGAACTATCAAACATACAGAAGGCCCTTAGAAAACCAGAGGCAAGGCCAAATAACCAAAGGAGAGATATTTATGGGTCTAAAACAACATAAAATAACGAGATAAAATATAAATGTATATAAATATATATGTATGTGGTTCTGTGTGGCTCAGTAGGTAGAGCATGGTGCTGACAACGCTTAGGTTGTTGGTTCGATTCCCATTGGCGCCACATATGCTGAAAAAAGTATGCATTCACTACTGTAAGTCGCTTTGGATAAAAGCATCTGCTGAATGGCATATATTGTATCATAATAAATATAAACGTAACATGTATTTCCCTTGACAAACAAGAAGAGCCATAAACGTGAAGATGTTTGCAGTCTGTTAGCAATGCTTGTTGCCAGGCTTCATAATATCAGCTGATACAGCTAAACTTTCTGCCACAAGAAATATTAAACGGCATGTTCAAAATTGTTCAGGGCGGTAGCAGAACAATGGCCACATTTTTTCCGTGTGGTTTGCTTGTGAGGAAACACCCCTGTTTTTGGAGAAGTAAGGAAGGGTGTGTCGTAATTGGACCAATTATTTAAGGCCCTCTGTTTGTGGGAAACATGGCTGAACTAAACAGGTTTCCTGCACACACCCACAGCAGGGCCAGTGTCTGATTGCAGCAGGATATTTCCACCCATTCAGCTGATAATTATATAGAAATGTGACACATGACCTTGAACGGAGTATGCCTCATTCCTGAAGAGCAGGTGGCTGAAGTTCCATCTCGGAGGAAGCGGATCATCGCCAGCCTCGGGGATATTAGCTTGACCTGGTGAATGAGTGGCGGGCTCGTGAGGGGAGGGCGAATCGAAATAAATAGAGGGTTGAATTGGCTACTAAATTAGGGGAAAAACATGGAAAAAATCTGAAACAAATGTAAAAAAGCTATAAACAAAAAAAACCCAGAGTAAGCCTTTAATGGGAATAAATACAGTCATTGGGAATGAAGTGGAATCGGGTGAATGCTGTGCAACAAACCAGAGTGTGCAATTAACCAGTATGTCACTGTTAAAGGTCCACCATAGTTACCAGCCTGGTCGAGGTAGCTCCATTCTTGAAAAAAAATATTTTTGTTTCAAATTTTTTCCAGTTTTTTTTCTCCAAATTTAGGGACCACTTATACCCTCTATTTATTTTGATTCCCCACAAACTCGCCACCCGTCTCTACTGGGCAAGCTAATTCCCTGAGGTCGGCGATAATCTGCCTCCTCCGAGATGGAACTTGCCCACCTGCTTTCTGAAGACACCCTTCGCGCTTTTCGGCGAGTTTGTGCCGGCTCACCCTCCCCCCTTCCCCTGGGGCGGGCAGCCAAACGCCACCTCCGATCGGGCCTGGCGACCAGAGCCAGTCTGGTAGAGACAGGTTTTGAAACCGCGACCACAATAGGCAGCTCACACTCGTGAAGCACTAGTCAAAGCGAGTGCGCTATCCAAGGCCCCAGTGTAGCTCCATTCTTGTGACAGGGGTTCGGGAGCGAGAGGGCCCCTTGACCTCGTGTAATCACAGCAGTCCGCGTTGGCGATGGGAGCGACTGGGTGAGCCGATCCAGCTGGCGTGCTTACTGTAAAACGATGAAGACACGGTCATGGCATGAAACGATCACCTGAGAACTTGTTTACAACCATGATTTAAGAGCTGGGATTACTGAACAGCGAGCGCCCGGACTCACACTTGACCTACATCCACAGAGTTGTGTGTTTACACGGCACTGCTGGCGTAGTTACTGTATGTATTTTTATTTGTATTTTTTTATTATTATTATGATTTTCACGTCAATTATCCCCTTCCTTATATATCTTACGAGTTTGCTGCCGTAGTTCAGTGACATGCAGTGGAGCGCCACCTCCTCCGAGCCGGAGCTCATATCGACTTCCCTCCCCCCTCCCTGGGGTGGACAGCCAATTGCCGCCCCCTAGTGGCACTCGCGGCTAGAGCCGAAACTGGTGGAATCAAACCTCGGTGGCAGTGGCCAGCGTTGAACGTTGTAACTGCTAGACCAACTGGGAGGCCCCATACGAGGCACGATACGTAATAGAAAAAGGAGTAAAAGAAAAGGAGGCTTGTGGGCGTATTACATTGCTTGTGAAACTTCTCCACGAATCATAGATCATTTCTACTTGGCATCACTCCTGTGTGCATTACCAGTGTGTAAATTATGCCTCCCTTCACCTCCAGAGCAACAAGTGAACATGCATAAATAATTATTGTGCTTAATATAGTATAGTATAGTAATATAGTATATATGATATAGATCATTTTGCATCTAAAAATAGCCCCATCACCTACGTATATGATGTTTGAGAATTGCTGCATGTCCTCAATACATATTGGCACTGTAATTGACGAGACTGGGTTTTGTACCTGTGTATGGGGCTGTGTTCTCTGTACCTGTGCTGTTTATGGGGCTGTGTTCTATCTGCGTTCTCACTGTGTTCTAGCTGTGTGCTCGCTGTGTTTTCACTGTGTTCTAGCTGTGTTCTTGGGGTGTTCTCTCTATGTTATAGCTGTGTTCTCTCTGTGTTCTAGCTGTGTTCTAGCCGTGTTGTCACTGTGCTCCTGCAGACATGCCACGCCAGTTCCCGAAGCTGTGCCTGAGCGAGGTGAACGAGGGCATGTGTCTGATGGCGGAGAGGGTATTTGCATCGGCGCTGAGGGAGGAGGACACCAAGGAGGCGCTGGCCCTGTTCAGCGTCCCTGAGGACTGCCCCATCAGCCTGACGCAGGCCAAGGAGCACGAGCTGCTCAAGGAGATGGCCGAACAGCACTCTGAGGAGAGCGCCAAGAAGTGGGTCTGCCATGTCCTGCCCTCCTTCCTGCCCTCCTGCCCCACCCTGCCCTGCCCTGCCCCTCCCTGCTGCCCCACCCCATCCTACCCTCCTGCCCCATCCTGCCCTGCCCTGCCCTGCCCCACCCTCCCTCCTGCCCCACCTTGCCCTGCCCCACCCTCCTGCCCCACCCTCCCTCCTGCCCCATCCTGCCCTGCCCCACTCCACCACACAGAATGCAGATTCCTCCACCCATCCTCAGTCGCCACCCTTGGCCCCAGAGAGATTGCCATCCCTGCAGAAATCCCAGCCAAGAACATAAAACACATGATCCATGCATGGCCGTGTCTACCACTGAGGACACCGAGGTCATGACCTCGCTATATAGTCTGAGCTGTACATGAAGCATACATTGACAGTGGTGATAGGCTAATTTAGGCTAACGTTAACTAACGTAGCATACATTGACAGTGGTGATAGGCTAATTTAGGCTAACGTTAACTAACGTAGCATACATTGACAGCGGTGATAGGCACAAAGCTAGCTACATTTTAGTGTACATTTCCAGTGGCCATTCATAAAATCATGAGTCTACTCCTCTTGTAGTAAATTATATATATTCCATTTATCAGACGCTTTTATCCAAAGTGACTTACAGTAGTGAATGCATACATTTTTCAGTACATGTGGTCCCAGTGGGAATCGAACCCACAACCCCAAGCGTTGCCAACGCCATGCTCTACCTTCTGAGCCACACAGAACCACAATTAGCCAGAAGGGTAGACTGATCACATAAAATATTTCTTAGTGATATTTCCTCGTGATGAACCTCCCTAGGGGGGCTAGGTCTCATGACCTCATGTAATTTCTCCACTCCTGGATACGGCCCTGGATTCACGCTAACCCGTTAAAAACTCCACCATTGCAATTACTTGAGGCAAAGCGACGGTCACTGCACATGACTATATTCTAGGGGTGTAACGGTACACAGAAATCACGGTTCGGTACGTACCTCGGTTTTGAAGTCACGGTTCGGTAAGTTTTTTACAGCGGGGGGGAAAAAAGAAATGCAAAACACAAATTAGCTTTTCATCTATTATGAACTTTGTAAAGAGTGGCTAATTTACTGAACAAAGTGAGGCACATATCTTTCTTTCTTAAATAAATACAAAAATGTCCGTCAATACTGCTGCAACCACACACAAAAAAGTTCTGCATGTGCGTTAGTGGTTAAAGCAAGATTGCTGTGGTAAAAAATGTATAATAATTATGGATCGCATTAATATAGCGCCTTTCAGCTCATGACCTCAGTGCTTTACAGTGAAGAGGGGGAGGGACAAACTCACCTCAGCCCCCACCAGTTTAAAGTGTGGCTCCTCCTCCCTCCCTCCCTCCCCAGGAAGAAGAACTTCAGGCTGCTGAGGTCTAACTCTATGTCCTCTCCCTTCCCGGTCCCCACGGAGTGGGCGATGTCTGTCGTGTCCCCGCTCCTCTCTCCCACCGCCATCACCGCTGGCGATGCCTGCGACGGCCATCCCGCCAGCTCCTCGGACTTCCCAGAGTTCCAGAGGGTCACCATCAGCGGAGACTACTGTGCCGGGGTGAGCCACGGTCGCCCTCAACCCCCTCACATACCCCCATACCCGTGTGATCTATCCTTAGTGTCCCGTTCTCAGTGACCGGACGTTAGAGTGCTGCAGGAGAGGGGGGGGCACTAATGATAGATCATTCAGTAAGAGGAATAGAACATTCTGGACTCGGTGTGCCAACACAGAATGCGTAGTGTTCCCCACCCGCCCTCAGTCACCCGCCCTCTGTCCAGGAGCGCTACGGTGTAAGCAGACTGACTCCCAGCCAGGAATATCCGCTAATCACTGCCTCCACCGCTCTCCGGTTCTTAAGTTCTTAAGTGTCTTTTGGTCTAAAGAGAGATTGACAAAGGCGATGTACCGCCTCCTCCGAACCGGCACTCACCAAGCCGTCGACTGTAACTCCAGAGCCACTCAGAGCGTCAAACGTTGTAACCACTAGACCACCTGGGAGGCCCCAGAAACGTGTCGTTTGACTCTCTGGATAAACATGACGATGTGCGATGTGTTTCCCCAGATCACGGTGGACGACTACGAGCAGGCGTCTCAGAGTCTGCTGAAAGCGTTGTTCGTGCGGGAGAAGTACTCGCGGCTGGTGTACCACCGCTTCTCCCGCACCACGGCGCAGTTCCTCAGGAGAGCCGAAAACGAGGAGTGGAAAGAAGAGGACGAAATTCTGCCAGGTACCCACACGCCTAGACCTCATACCCACCCACAGCCATGTCAACCTGTACCCTTCTCATGTCACAATGCTGAAACTAAGCAGCCATACCACCCTGTAACCTTCTGCTAACCCGCTGAAGCTAAGCAGTCACACCACCCTGTACCCGTTTCTGGAATAATAAACAGTAGCAATGAACATAAAGAATTCCAGCTACACTCTAAGTAGAATAGAGGAAAGTAATGACGAAGCCTGACGAAGGCTATATGCTGGAACGTGTTGTTTTAAATAATAAACAATTACTTTCGCCCATTCTATTTTAAATGTAACTGGAATTCTTAACATTTATTGAAATTGCTGAAGCTAAGCAAGGCTGGGCTTGGTTAGTACTGAAGCTAAGCAGGGCTGGGCTTGGTTAGTACTTGGAAAAACGAAGGTTCTGGTAGAAAAGGTGTTTGTGGGCCAAAATGATCACACATCTATATGAGGAATGTCAGAAGCAATCAGAATGGCATGTAAGCACCTTCATGTGAACGTTCATTGATAGCTCAGGCAGCTATGGAAAGGCATCTATTGAGCACAGGCAAGAAAAAGAGACATTATTAAAGGCCTCCCGTGTGGTCTAGCGGTAAGAGCTAGCCATGGCGACCGGGGTTCGATTCCACCGGTCACGCCAGTTTCGGCTCTGGCCGGGAGGAAAAACTTGCTATATATATGAGTGGTTGTGTGTCGGTGTGAGGCTTCAGCCTAGGCGAGCACCGGCTCGAAGGAGGCGGTGCAGTGATCACTACCGGCCGGACTACGGCAACGAGTTCTCATACGAGGGAGGGGATAATTGGCACAAAAAAGAGAGAGGGTATGATTAGATACTAACAGTGGGGGAAAAACAGCAAAAATAATAATAATTAAAAAAAGTTTCGTGGTTCTGTGTGGCTCAGTTGGTAGAGCATGGTGTTGGCAACGCTTAGGTTGTGGGTTTGATTCCCACTGGGACCACATGTACTGAAAAATGTATGCATTCACTACTGTAAGTCACTTTGGATAAAAGCGTCTGCTAAATGGCATATGTATATGTAAAAAAATGACATCATTAAAAGGTGCCAGATTTATGCTGTCTGTCGTGTCAGTATTGAGTGTCGTCTCCGTCTCTGCGCACAGACTTCTGCCCCCCCCCCGGCGAGGGCCAGGACCCGTACAGCATGGAGGACATCCCCGACAACCTGGACTACCAACTGCAGATGAAGGATGGCATCATCTACGTGTACGAGAACGCCGAGGACCTGGGCCAGAACCAGCCGCTGGGCCTCCCCTACCCCGACCTGGAGACCTTCGCCATCGACTTCAGCTACGTCTTGGCCATGATCGCGGACGGGCCCACGTGAGCGCCAGCGCCCCCCCTCCGCCCCACCCCCACCCCCTCTCTCCATCCGTGACGGTTTCAAGTTGAAGTTTCAAGTTTATTTGCCATATGTAGTACATACTTACATACATACATACATTAGGGATGTAACGGTACACAAAAATCATGGTTCGGTACGCACCTCAGTTTGGAAGGTTCGGTACGCTTTGGAAGGTTCGGTCTGGAAGTCCTCACTGAAAGTACGTTTTCGGTACAGCGGGGGAAAAAAAGAAATGCAAAACATAAAATTGCTTTTAATTTAACTTTGTAAACAGTGGTTAATTGGCCCATAATTTACTGAACAAAGTGAGGCACATATCTTTCTTTCTTAAATAAATACAAAAATGTCCGTCAATACTGCTGCAGCCACACA
This sequence comes from Aldrovandia affinis, assembly GCA_029706075.1. Taxonomy (NCBI): domain Eukaryota; kingdom Metazoa; phylum Chordata; class Actinopteri; order Notacanthiformes; family Halosauridae; genus Aldrovandia; species Aldrovandia affinis. The sequence goes on from JAINUG010000104.1 coordinate 3,186,308, forward strand.
CAAGGTTCTGCACGTGCGTTAGCGGTTAAAGCAAGATTGCATTCGTTCGGTTCACAGCGCGTACCGAACCGAAAGTCCTGTACGAATACGTGTACCGTTACACCACTACTGAATGCTCCACTATTTGTTCCTACTGGGACCACATGTACTGAAAAATGTATGCATTCACAACTGTAAGTCACTTTGGATAAAAGCGTCTGCTAAATGGCATATATTATGTCTTGGCCATGATCGCGGACGGGCCCACGTGAGCGCCAGCGCCCCCTCCGCCCCACCCCCCACCCCCTCTCTCCATCCGTGACGGTTTCAAGTTGAAGTTTCAAGTTTATTTGCCATATGTAGTACATACTTACATACATACATACATTAGGGATGTAACGGTACACAAAAATCATGGTTGATGCACGCACCTCAGTTTGGAAGGTTCGGCACGCTTTGGAAGGTTCGGTCTGGAAGTCCTCACTGAAAGTACGTTTTCGGTACAGCGGGGGGAAAAAAAAGAAATGCAAAACATAAAATTGCTTTTAATTTAACTTTGTAAACAGTGGTTAATTGGCCCATAATTTACTGAACAAAGTGAGGCACATATCTTTCTTTCTTAAATAAATACAAAAATGTCCGTCAATACTGCTGCAGCCACACACAAGGTTCTGCACGTGCGTTAGCGGTTAAAGCAAGATTGCATTCGTTCGGTTCACAGCGCGTACCGAACCGAAAGTCCTGTACGAATACGTGTACCGTTACACCACTACTGAATGCTCCACTATTTGTTCCTACTGGGACCACATGTACTGAAAAATGTATGCATTCACAACTGTAAGTCGCTTTGGATAAAAGCGTCTGCTAAATGGCATATATTATGTGCAGGAAGAGCTACTGCCACAGACGCCTGAACTTCCTGGGGTCAAAGTTCTACCTGCATGAGATGCTCAACGAGATGGCGGAGATGAAAGAGCTGAAGTGCGTGCCACACAGGGACTTCTACAACGTCAGGAAGGTTCGCACCGCCCCACTAACCTCCCTCTGGCACGGCCCAAAGAGTTTACTTAAATATATGTATAATGTAGTTTACAGTCATATTTTAGCATAAACAGCTCATATTTCAGCATACAGCTCAGGAGCTTGCAATTAGGTTCATTTTTAATTGGAAAAAGTAATTCAATGTTTGAAAATGAACCCCAGCGGAAGCGTGATGGCCCTTTTTTTTTCAATTTGGTAGCCAATTACTCCCACTGTGCTTAGTTCAATCCCCTCCCTCGTAGTTCGCTGCTGTAGTCCTATGACCAGCTGTGACAATGGCAAAGCCTTTGTCGACTGTAATTCCGGTACCCCAGAACCACTCCTGTATGCAGCGATCTGTGTGTTGGCTTCCCTCCCCCCTTCCTGGGGCGGACAGCCAATTGCCGCCCGGTGGCACTCCCGGCCAGAGCAGACTCTGGTGCGACAGGGAATCGAACCCCGGTCGCCGTGGCCGGCGTCGGATGTTGAAACCACTAGACCACGCGGGAGGCCCTCATAGTGGCCCTTTTAAAGCTTGTTTATAATCCCAGCCTGTATGTAGACTTGTCCCCCAGAAAGCAGCAGCTGTTAGCACACCAGTGTTTTGCAAATCAACACTACAACGGTCAACTAGGGGTAGGACCATTCGCCAACTGTTTGGCATTTTGATGACCTCACTTCGACTGTCAGCAATTAGCAAAACAACACGAGTTAACCCTTTACATTTCCTGAGATGACCTTGCTATACAGACTGCAAAACTAATTGACCAACAGAGACAGGATGGATAGATCGATAAATAAATTGACTAATTGCCTGACTAACTGATTGTTTCATTGATTGATTGACTGACTGACTGGTTGATTGATTGATTGATTGACCACCCCTAGTATTGGTTCTTGGTGTTCAGGTGGACACACACATCCACGCGGCCGCCTGCATGAACCAGAAGCACCTGCTGAAGTTCATCAAGACCACCCACAAGACGGAGGCGGAGCGGGTGGTGCTGGTGAGGGGGCAGCAGTTGACCCTCGGGGAGGTGTTCAGTAACCTGAGGATGGACCCCTACAACCTGACCGTCGACTCGCTGGACGTGCACGCCGTAAGACCCGCTCGCACGCCCCTCCCACATCGTTATGGCGCTTTGTAAACATATACTCCTTGATATAGCTCCTAGAACAGCTAGAGTAAATATTAGAACAGCTGTTTCAGTGTCCTCTTTTAAAACCCTTTTAAAAACAGACTTGCTTTTATAACCTTTTAACCTCTGTTTTGTATTTTAATCCGTTTTTATTATTTTTATATTCTTGTTTGTTTTATGTTTTTTTCAATGTATTTATTTTTTTGTTTTTTGTCTTTTATTTGAACCCCTCCCCTGCTATGGCACTTTGTAAACGCATATTGAGCACTATTCCATTCTTTTTGATGAATCGTACAAGACGATTCACCACCACGAGTGACTCAAACTTCTTCCACAGGGGCAGCAGATGGCGTAGCGGTCTATAAGAGCATTATAAATAATAATAATAATAAAAAGTCTTTCACAATTCAACTCATGGTGGTGAGTTCGCGAGCTAGCCACCTTTCAAGTTTGAACACTGAACAACTAAACCTTTACTCGATGACTTGATTCGACTAATAATTTGTACTGGTTTTAGACAGAGTCCTTACCTTTTTTTTTGTTTTTGTTTTTTTGTTTGATTATTATGCTGCTACCGTTGATGATTAAATTACACGTAACTCACAAGAATCAATTAAACTTAATCATCTGGAAAAGCTTTATTTCCCAAAAGCTCAAAACTCTAAAAGTAAAACTCTAAAAGTTTGACTTGTCAGACTCAAATAATTCAAAAATAATCAAGAAAAAGAAGACTTCCCCTTCACTGATATTCAAATGGATGAAAATGGCGCACACGCACTCAAACGCACTGTGTGCAGCGATCTCTGTTCTCTGCTCACCTTGCAGGGCAGACAGACCTTCCACAGGTTTGACAAGTTCAACGCCAAGTACAACCCTGTGGGAGCCAGCGAGCTCAGGGAGATCTACCTGAAAACGGACAACCACATCGAAGGGGAGTACTTCGCACGCATCATTAAGGTATGACATTATCTAGAGAGAGTAGACCCATGGCAACTACTGTGTCATGACAGAACAAAGGACGAACATCAGTGGCAGAAGAGCCACTCATGAAAAAGAGCCAATAATGTGGGGGCCTCGGATAGTGTAGCGGTCTAACGCACTCGCATTGACTGGTGCTTGGCGAGTGTGAGCTGCCTATTGCGGTCGCGGTTCGAAACCCAACTGTGCCAGACCGGCTCTGACCAGGAGCCCCGGTTGGGGGCGGCATTTGGCTGTCCACCCCAGGGGGAGGAGGGAGGGTGAGCCGGCACAAGCTCCTCGAGGAGCGTGAAGGCTGTCTCCAGAAAGTAGGTGGGCGAGTTCCGTCTCAGAGGAGGCGGATCATCACTGGCCTCAGAATATAGCTTGCCCCTTACAGACGGGTGGCGCGTTTTAAGGGTGAATCAAAATAAATAGAGGGTATAATTGGCCACTAAATTGGAAGAAAAAAAAAACTGGAAAAAATCTGAAACAAATTAAAACATTTAAAAATGTGAACACAGTTTTGTGTATTCTGTGATAACGCTGGTTCGCGGAGACTAGGCGTAGCAGGTTGTAACAGGGTCTTTGACTCTGCTTCCCTTCACCCACCTCTCGCAGGAAGTGGCCTTCGAGTTGGAGGAGAGCAAGTACCAACACGCGGAGCCTCGCCTGTCAATCTACGGGCGGTCGCCACGCGAGTGGGCGAGTCTGGCCAAGTGGTTCATCCACCAGAAGGTGCACTCCCCCAACATGCGCTGGGTCATCCAGGTGCCCAGGATATAGTAAGTCTCTGTAGTGGTTCTGTGTGGCTCAGTAGGTAGAGTATGGCGCCGACAACGCTTAGGTTGTGGGTTCAATTCCCATTGGGAACACATACAGTGGGGTCCAAAAGTCTGAGTCCACTACTAAGATCTGTTTGTTTTCATCATTCATCAAAAACTAACACAGCATTTTTACTCAGGAGAACAATTTGACCTCTAACTACTTCACTAAGCTGTGCTGACATAACAGCTGCAAAAACTTCAACAAAGGAAGTGTCCTTTTTCAAGATTAAAGCACCTGCAGTAGCAACGAGAACACATAGAGGATCATATTAATTTTGTCAATATTCTGTATTAAATGTTACAAGACCAAAACAACTCACACTGTGTATTAGGACTGTCCAGGTATTAAAACCTAAATGAAAAATAAGTCATAATGTCACATTTTGAGGAAATATAGATATGACAGATATTTCATATCATACATTCTCAAACAAACATTATTTTTTATTTGTATCAGTGTTTTATGACATTATTGAATAGCAAAAACCACGAGTAAAATGTTTGTGTTTGTTTTCGATGACCGATGAAGACAAACAGATCTTGGTAGCGGACTCAGACTTTTGGACCCCACTGTATACTGAAAAATGTATGCATTCAGTACTGTACGCAGCTGCTAAGTGGCGTATGTCGTTGTGTAGTTCAGGGGATATGTGCATGCTGGGATAAAGCACTTGTTCTTTTTGGGTGTTTGCAGTTTGGTTTGGCTCCAGTGGTTGTCAGCTGGCACTGGGCATCTTGCATTTGCTATGCAAGCAAACAGAAACTAGGTACGGCTAGGAAGGCGTGGATGCTCAATATTTGTTTTTGAATAAACACTTTTTTTTTTTTTTTTTCATAATCTTTAATTGATTTAAAATATGACCCCTAAGAATGGCAACATCTTGAGTTAAAATCGATTGAAGCAAAAGAGATTGGTATTTTGTGTTTGATGACTTTAGTGATTTTTCACTAAACGTCCTTTTCTACTTTCAGTGACATTTTCAAGGCAAAGAAAATAATCCCTAACTTTGCAAAAATGCTGGAGAACATTTTCCTTCCTCTGTTCGAGGCCACCGTGAATCCCCAGAAGCACAAGGAACTCCACGTCTTTCTGAAATACGTGAGCACAAATTCATCTTCGTTCACCACCTTAAACTGAGTGCAATGAAGGACTAGTACGACTTGCTGTACAAGGCTTTTCAGTCGAGAGAGGAAGAATGATGGAGATTAACTGCGACACTGAATACCATTGAGTTTGAGACCCCTGCACACACATGGCTCTGAGTTTGAGACCCCTGCATACACACGGCCCTCCATGGCTCTGAGTTTGAGACCCCTGCATACACACGGCCCTCCATGGCTCTGAGTTTGAGACCCCTGCATACACATGGCTCTGAGTTTGAGACCCCTGCACACACTCGGCCCTCCATGGCTCGGAGTTTGAGACCCCTGCACACACGGCCCTCCATGGCTCGGAGTTTGAGACCCCTGCATGCACACGACCCTCTATGGCACTGAGTTTGAGAGTTTGAGTTTGAGTTTGGGGGGTCGGGACCGGCCTTGCCTAGCCTAGGGGGGTGGGGTGGGGCGGCATCCATGACACTTTAAGGGACGCCTCCTTTACTGAAGCATTGCCTTTATTTTGGCAGTTACCTGTATATGTCATACACCGGCCAAATGCCCCCCCTTGTTGCTGCACAGGTGACCGGGTTCGACAGCGTGGACGACGAGTCCAAGCACAGCAACCACATGTTCTCCTACAAGAGCCCGAAGCCCGAGGAGTGGACTGCAGAGGAGAACCCGCCCTACAGCTACTACCTGTTCCACATGTACGCCAACATCATGGTGCTCAACAACCTGCGCAAGTGAGTGGCTGCATGTCCCGCCCCCCCAGAAAAGTGTTTTTTAATGATGCGCTTATTTGTTCTTGTCTGTTTAGAATTTGTTTCCATAACTGCAATTTTTTTTTTAACTTAAAAAAAATTGGGGGGGGGGATTTATCCCATTTCCCATTACTAGTCAATTACACCCTCTCTTTTTCATGTCAATCCCTCCCTCGTAGCCCTGCAGTGACAAAGGCGAAGTACCCGCTCCTCCGAGCCGGCACTCGCCAAGCCGTCACTGTAACTCTGGTACACAGAGCCACTCCTATACACAGAAAACTCATATCGGCTTCCCTCCCCGCTCCCTGGGGTGGACAGCCAATTGCCGCCCCCTAGTGGCACTCCCGGCCAGAGCCGACTCTGGCATGGCCGGTGGAATCGAACACCGGTCTCAGTGGCCAGCGTCAAACGTTGTAACCGCTAGACCACCCGGGAGACCGATAACTGCAATTTTTACTCTACATTTTACTCTGTATATGTCTCCTGTCTGTACCCATTGTACCCTATATATGTTCTTGTTGCTGTAATGAGGGCACATTTGTAAAATAGATCTTTGATCTCAATATGGCTTCCCTCGTATTATAGTGTCATAAATGACTCCGCTAAATGATTACGCTATGTTATTATGTGGGCGGAGTACATCGTTTGCTCTGTCAGGTTACTGCAGGAGCGGAAGGATCTTGTGGAATTTTCAGCCGGCGGTAAGCAAAACAAGGTCCCAGCCACCAGTGTGTGAACTTTGCACTGTTACATTTGTGAAGAACTTGAAATACCCATTTCGCAAAAGTGCTGTTGGGTGTTTGACAACTTGAACATCACTGGCTCACAGATCAGACGTGCCAGACAGGCTCATAGGAGGGACTCTGTCACACAATAAACTGTAAATGCCTTTGGACGAATATGGGATGGATGCACTGGGAAGCCCCGCCAAAAATTAAGCACTGGATGGATGTCACCATTAACATTATAATTAAGAGGAAATTATCTGTATCTTGGCTGGTCTGATACGGTGTGCGCTGCCTGTCAGGGACATGGTTCCAAACCCGTCTCTACCAGACCGGCCCTGGTCGTCAGCCCCGATCGGGGGCGGCATTTGGCTGTCTGCCCCAGGGCGAGGGGGGAGGGTGAGTTGGCTCAGGTCCACTGTGAAGCATGTAAGGGAGTCTCCAGAACGTGGGTGGGCGAATTTCGTCTCGAAAGAAGTGGAGTTCGCTGCCCTCAAAGAATTAGCTTGCCTCGTAGAGACGAGCGGCGGACTCGTGTGGGGAGGGTAAATAAATAGAGGGTGTAATTGGCTACCGAATTGGGTCTGAAACAATTTTTAAGAAAAGGAAATGATCTCTTAATGAACATAATTAAATGCTAGGTACGTGTTACAAATGAAAAGTGAAGTGTTTATATCATTTTTATAATTAGGCCACCAAAAAAAAAAAAAAAAAAGAAAAGCTCATTGCCCACCTAACTGCCCAACAAAAATCATCAAGGTTGGCCCCTTAGTGTACATGCAGGCAACTAAGGCCTGAATTCACTCAACAGTTGTGCCCAATGTTGACTTACAAATAAATGCAGATGTTTGGTGTGTTTATTTTGCTGAACTTTGCCAAACAGTGTTTGTGAAGAAAATAACACTTGATATTTAACACTACCTACCTGCCTGCCTACCTGCCTAGGTGGTGAGTGATAGAATGTTTTCCATTTGGCCTAGTTTCAGAAATAACATGGATAACAAGCCAGTTAGGTTCTCCCTGGAGAGCCACATTCAAAGCAGCAGGTTTCATCACAGTGTTGGGGGTGACACTGAGGCTCCCCCCAGCGCTCATATACGGGCTGGCAGTGTAGTGTAATGGTTAGGGGAGCTGGCCTTGTAAATCAGAGGTTGCAGGTTCAATTCCCAGGTGGGACACTGCCGTTGTACCCTTGAGCAAGGTACTTAACCTGAATTGCTTCAGTAAAATATCCAGCTGGATAAATTGTATGTAAAAAATGTATACTGTTTAAATCGCTCTGGATAAGAGCGTCTGCTAAATGCCTAAAATGTCAAATGTAAAAATTTAGAGAAGTGATCTTGCATGCATTCACTATGAATGAAGATTGGATTTATATTGTGCTTTTTTCCCCCAAGGAACTGAAAGCACTTTACAATGATACAGGCAACTCAACTCAACCACCACCAATGTCATGAGTTACATCATAGCTAGCCAGCTAACCAGTTTGTTTGCAAACTAGCTTGTTAAAATGTGAAATATCTGGCCAAGCTTGTATTCTTTTTGATATACTGTATATCCCAGCATCCTGTTGGCCTTTTATTTCATTTTTTCCTACTGCTGTGATCTTAACCCTTTACAGCACAGAGGAAAGTAAATTTTTACTTTTTCGTTCAGTTCAATTCTACTTTTTTTCACCAGGATAGTGCACTCATTAATAATACTGTTTTCCAGGGAATCCTGGGTACATTTACTAAAACAACACGAGACAAACATAAAAACAATTTAAAACATATCAATAGCATGACATTCTATGTATCCAATCCTGTGTGCTAGAGTCCAGCTTTGAGTTTATATTTGAAAGCCTGCAGATTTGTTTGTTCCCTGGTAGACATGTGCAGCTGATTCCAAATAGTGTCTCCACAGTACAGTAGGCTGCCTTTAAATGCAGCAATTCTGGCCATAGGGACTTTCAAGAGATGTTGATCCCACTTCTCATAAGCCTTAGTGGCTGACCTCGTGCGACCGTGATGGGCAGGTGGTGGGGCCCACCCAAAGCGTTTTATTAAGTGTTTATTTAAGGACTTTCACTTTGTCGGATTAGCTCTCAGATAACTATTGCTTTCATTTTCTGGAATGTTCTGCGGCAAATTTTGAAAGAGATTTGTACATTTTTAATTGATGTATTGATAGACGTACAACTGAAATGATTAAGTATGGGGGGCAATATAATGTTAATTATGTTCGCTCAGCATTTGGGAGCGCCAGGACCCCCTGTCCCGCGTCCCCCTGAAACACAGGCCTATGGCCACGTTCGGGGCATTATGCTGAAAACGGGAGCTCATTTGGCGGGACGGTGGGCTGTGCTGTTTTGCAGGGAGAGGGGTCTCAGCACCTTCCAGTTCCGCCCGCACTGCGGGGAGGCGGGCTCTATCACTCACCTGGTCTCCGCCTTCCTGACCGCAGACAACATCTCCCACGGCCTCAACCTCAAAAAGGTACACCCCCATTTTTTACATTTACATTTACATTTTACATTTTAGGCATTTAGCAGATGCTCTTATCCAGAGAGACTTACACAGTTTACATTTATTTACATGCAATCTATTTATACAGCTGGATATTTTACTGAAGCAATTCAGGTTCAAAGTAATTCAAAGTACCTTGCTCAAGGATACAACAGCAGTGCCCCACCTGGGAATTGAACCAGCAACCTCTGAGTTGCAAGCCCAGCTCCCTAACCATTACACTACACTGCCAACCCCCTTCTGGTACCCGATGACCAGGGTTGGGAGGGTTACTTTGTAAATGTAATTAGTGCCTGAATACCGATTACACAGCTCTGAAAGTAATCAGATACGAATACAGTTATATGTCTCAAAAAAGTAACGTATTCAGATTACTTTTAGAATACTTTTGGAATACTTACTTTTTCCATCACAGATGGGTATGTTTTGGGGTACAGGAGACATTTGGAAGATGTTATATAGCCAAAGGTGGTGCTACTTAGTACTAAAAGGGTGCTCAAACTTTTGCACAGGCCATGTTCACTTTTTTATTTTATCAGTAATAAATGTAAATAGTTATTATGCATTACACTTTGAAAAAGGATGTTATGTTCAACTTTCCACTGTGTAGAGGTCAGGTCAGCTTCTGTTCATTTAATAATAAATACTAATAAATTTGAGATGTCAATTTAGCTAAATATATGCAACATTGTATCTGCATTTTTTGTTTTAGTCATCATCATTAACATGTTATGGAATTAAAATGGACAGATTAAAAATTAATCATAATAAAAAGCAATGGGAAACTGAAAGGCAAATTCTTTTACTGTTTTAATGGCTCATCATGAGCATAACTCAAACACAACATCTGAAACAATGTAATAACTTTTGAAACTTTTTTGGCACTGGAATAACAGCGACTTGTGAGGGATATGTGAGGGATATGGCTTAGAAAAGTGCCAGTGTTGGCGGGCTGTGTAGCAGCCAATGCTTGGCAGTGCATAATGTAATTGACGTATAGTAGGGTACAATTGGCTACCAAATAGGGAGAAAACTGGGAAAAAGAAAAATAATAAAAGAGAAAATAAAATAAAAATAAAATGTCATCGTTTCAACAATAAAGAAAGCAGTATAAAATTAGCAGAGCAGTTATTGCCGTAGGCAGTTATCAAACCGTAGGCTAAGGCCAGGTAACAGCAAATTACTGCAGAACTGTGTTCATTAAGCTGAAGGTCAGCTAACGTTGATTTACTCCAAGTACTTTTTAAGATTCGAAGTCGAGTCCTTTGATGCCGACAGCATCTTTATTCCTGGAAGACACAAGGTACACTGACTGATTTTTCCCATGGTCTTCTTGGTCTTGTTTAAACTGGAAATGGTGTCGATAGCGCCACGAACTGAAAGCTGACTTTTGTTGTTGCTGTCAATGTTTCTCTGAGGTTTTTTTTAAACGCATTTTTTTTGCTTCTGTGCAGCGGCGGTAGTTTTCGTGAGCTGTGTGATGATAATCATGTAGGTGTGAGAATTTCACGCTGTAGCTTTAGTAATGAATATCAGCTCATTAATGTTTGTAAGGAAAACTTTCCACCAAGAATTCCAATAAGTATTCACTTCAGGTTTATTAAAGTAACTGTATTCAGATTACTCGTTTTTCAAATATAACGCGAGCTGAATACAGGTACTTGATTTTTGTATTCTGATTACGTAACGCCGTTACATGTATTTCGTTACAACCCAACCCTGCCGATGACACCGTTGCCTAAAGATCTTGAACAGGCAGATTACAGAGTTCCTTCTAAGACTTGAACAGGGAGATGACAATGTTGCCTCACCTGTGTTCTCGGCTCACCTGTGCGCTCGTTTCCCAGAGTCCCGTGCTGCAGTACCTGTACTACCTGGCCCAGGTGCCCATCGCCATGTCCCCGCTCAGCAACAACAGCCTCTTCCTGGAGTACTCCAAGAACCCGCTGCGCGAGTTTCTGCACAAGGGCCTGTGTGTGTCCCTCTCCACCGACGACCCCATGCAGTTCCACTACACCAAGGTGAGGGGGCACTAATGAGCCTGAAAAACAGCCCCAGTTAGTTAGTTAGTTTTATTTGACAATAAAATAAAAAAATAGATATACACAATGCATCACGCATACCCTTGATACATGACATCACATTAATGCACACCGCAAATTGCAGAGGAAAACACAAAAAAGTTGGCAAAAAGCAGAATTATTTCCATTGTAGTCCTCTGACCCTGAAAAACAGCCCCAAATAATCACAATCACAATCATAATCATAATTCCCCAGCACTCAGTTACCTCCATAGCAGTTAATTTGCAGGTGTGGTTGAGACATCAATTTGCAGAGGAGGGGGAGACATGGTTGGTGGTGTAATGCATGCTGTGGCCTGCAGGAGGCGCTGATGGAGGAGTACGCCATCGCGGCGCAGCTATGGAAGCTCAGCACCTGTGACGTGTGTGAGATCGCCCGGAACAGTGTGATCCAGAGTGGCCTATCTCACCAGGTACAGTGTCACACCATCTCTCTGAACACAGGTCACAATTAGCCCCGTCAGTGAATACAAATCACATTCAACCTCTAATCACACAGGTCACAATTAGCCTGTCAGTGAATACAGATCACAATCAACCTCTAATCACACAGATCACAATTAGCCTGTCAGTGAATACAAATCACAATCAACCTCTAATCCCAACACAGGTCACAATTTGTTAACTGGCCTTCACTGTGCAGAATGTCCCATCGGGGCCTCCGATAGCATGGTGGTCTAACCCGTTTATGAGTGTGAGCTGCCTATCATGGTTGCGGTTTGAAACCCGACTGTGCCAGACCAACTCTGGCCAAGAGCCCCAATCAGGGGCGGCATTTGGCTGTCTGCCCCAGGGGGAGGGGGGAGGGTGAGCCGGCACGAGCTTGCCGAGAAGCGCGAAGGTGTCTCCAGAAAGTAGGTGGGCGAGTTCCGTCTCGGAGGAGGAGGATCATCGCCGGCCTCTGGGCTATACACATTTTTTAAAAAGGAAAAATAAGTCCCCACAACAGGAACTCCTTCACTGCACCAGGAAATCGTGCCAAGTGCGTACCTCTCCCCAGTGATAAACAGTCTCTGCCCCCCTGCAGGAAAAGAAGCACTTCCTGGGGGTGAACTACCTGAAGGATGGGCCGGAGGGGAACGATATTCAGCGGACCAACGTGGCGCAGATCCGCATGGCATACCGCTACGAGACCCTGTGCAACGAGCTCAGCTTCCTGGTTGACGCCGTGAAGACCCTAAACTCGCTCCCCAGCGAGTGACCCCCCCACACTGAGGGGTCAAAGGTCGTGACCCGGGTCCCTGGAACGTGACCAGACCCGTAAAGAATTTGTTTCACATTTTATCCCATTTTTCTCCCAATTTAGTAGCCAATTACACCCTTTATTTTTCATGCCAATTTCCCCCCCTCGTATTGTTAATTCGCTGCTGTAACCCTGTAACCGGCAGTGACAAAGGCAAAGTACTGTCTCCTCCGAGCCGGAACCCACCAAGCCGCCAAGCTGTCACAGTAACTTCGGTACTCCAAAGCCTCTCCTATAAGCAGCGGGCTCATATCGGCTTCCCTCCCTGGTGCGAACAGCCAATTGCTGCCCCCTAGTGGCACTCCCAGCCAGAGCCTATTCTGGCATGGCCGGTGGAATTGAACAGTGGAATTAAGGCCACTTGACTTCTATCTTAATGGGAACGTTTTTAAAGAGAATTATTTGAATGTAAATAGCTTATTTTTATTTGGGATGTGCAAAAAAAAAAAAAAAAATGATGTCACTGCTACTGCTGTTTCATTTTTCAACTTTGTGGCCACATTTGATTTCTATGTTTTGTTTTTTCTAACGAGTTAAGAAATGCATGATTGACAAGGCAATTTGAGGGGTGGTGGACGTCGTTTGGGTGGGGGTTTTGATTTGGTTTTGCGTGGCTCAGGTGCCGTTTGTGAAGAGCCCTGTAGTGAATTAGACTTTGAGTCAATGTGAAACAGGGACAACGCCTAGGCCTCAGGCATCCAATGTTGCCAGCGCTACCAAAGAGGAGGTGAGGTACATGGGGTGCCCATGGTTACTGCAGGCTAGATACACTTGTCATACAACAGGATTCATATAATGGTTGGCATTTCTACTCAAAAGTACATTTTCATAAAAGAGGCAGAAGCTTTTGCATTCCTTTGCAAATGCCCCTTAGGGAGGACGGCACTGTGAATGTCTCTCTTATGAATACCTGAGTGTGTGTGTGTGTGTGTGTCGTGCTTTAGCTGTGTGAATCTCTCTCTTATGAATTCCTGAGTGTGTGTGTGTGTGTGTCGTGCTTTAGCAGTGTGAATATCTCTAACAGATACCTGACAGAGCGTGTGTGTGTTTTTTAGCAGTGTGAATGTCTCTCTTACGGATACCTGATAGTGTGTGTGCGTGCGTGCGTGTGTGTGCAGTGCTTCAGCAGTGTGAATGTCTCTCTTATGGATACCTGACGAGTGTGCGCGTGTGTGTGTGTGTGTGTGCGTGTAACGGTGGCTGGTTCCGCCCGCAGCGAGTTTCAAACCGAGGGATCTCGACGCGACAAGAGAGACGATTTAGCTCGCTGAGCTAGACTCAAGTCCCTAACTCCGGGAACTAATCGTACTCTTATCCACGTCACTTTCTGCAGCGGGCGCTCACGTACCAGAGCTCACCCGTTACATGCGCGAGTGTGTGTGTGCTGTGCTTTAGCAGTGCAGAGTGAGACGATACATTCCACTTGTCCTGGCAGTGCTGGAACAGGCAACGCGGCAGAGTGGATAGGGAGCTGGTACCACCACTAGAGCAAGCTGATTAACCCTATGTGCTCCACTAAGACATACTGTGCTATTCAAACGGATATGCTAAAAACATACTGTGCTATTCAAACGGATATGCTAAAAACATACTGGGCTATTCAAATGGATATGCTAAAAACATACTGTGCTATTTAAACGGATATGCTAAAAATATATTATGTACATCACATGTGCAGGCTGTCAACGATGACGATGATGATTATGACAAAGATGGTGATAATGATGATGACGATGATCATTATTATGATGGTTATTATTATTAATAATAATTACTATACACTGAATAGCACACAGGCACATTTCTGGGCCAGCAGGTACACTGACAGTAGGCCTTAGCATATTCCATACAACACTGTATAACAATACTTTTTTATATGAGAGAATATATAATATGTGCCATTTAGCAGATATATGAAAAGCACCATATTACAATATTGTTGACTCACGTTGTTGTGGTATGGAATGCACTGGAAGAACTCCTCAGAGTTTACATGTGTGCGCTTTTCTTTCCTCTGTCTCTCTCCTGCTCTCTCTCCGCTGTGTTTTTGTTCTTCATGTTTTTGTTCTTTTTAAATAAAGTTCTCTAGCCAGAGTTTCAGAGTCTCCTGATTGGCTGAACAGCGTGCGGTCTCATCTGCAACTGCTTTGTCAAGCAGAGCAGACCATGAAGATACTGTACCCACAATCACTTCAGAACTGAATACAGGGGCCTCCCGGGTGGTTTAGCGGTTACAACATTCGACGCTGGCCATTGCGACTGTGGGTTTGATTCCACCAGCCGCGCCAGTATCGGCACATAGACACAACAGCGAGAACCATCTAGTTAGTTAGCTAGCTAACGTTAGCGTTCACGGACATCGGTATCGATATCTGTTGTTGCTAGTTGCTTGCTAACACAAGGCTTAGTAAGTGATCCTGCATTTATCACTTACCAAGCCTTTATTTAGCAAGCAATATCCGTATACACCTGCGGGCACCTGTCAGAGCTTCACTGCTCTACAGTCCCATGAGCACACGCTGCACAAGTCAAACATAAATATCTGTGTAGAAAAGAAATAACGTTAACTGTTGTGTCTATCTTTGGGCTACATATGACATAGTGATAGCATTTTCAAAGATGTGGAGATTTATTGAGGGTGCAAGTCCACCCCCCAATAAAAAGGCTAAAACCAAAGAAGATCAGCTAAAAACTCCGCGAAAATATGATTCAGAGAGCAGAGATTGCACTTTCCAGGAAAATTGGAAGGTGAATAGACCAAGGACAAGTAACTTTTAGGAAGGACAAGTATCTTTTCTAAGTATGACTTTTACCCTAATCTGGGCCCCTGTGATTATATTGCATAATATTTTTTATGCAATATCAGTTGTCAGATTCTCTCAAAATAGCTGCTCAAATATGTAAGATGCTTTAACACATCCTGCTCCACAAAAACAGAGACTGAACAATAACTCATACATTATTAATAATGTACTGGTGTAGGCAAAGCCCACGAAAAGAAGCATACACTTTATTCATTTCTGTGTTCAACTATTTCAGCAACCTTAGAAGGTACAGTTAAGAGTAGCTAAATCAGCATATCTATAATACAAGCAAAACGATTTTTTTTCTAAGATATTTAAATTAGGATTTAGATATATAGATACAAATTAACTATATAGCACTCCGGACAGGCGCATTTACCAGTTGCGCCACCCAGGGGCCCCTAAGAGCGCCAAATTTTAAAACTTTTTCCTCTTAGAAAATTGGAATTGGAATTTGAGTGATGACAGGTCTTGAAACCCCTTGAACAAAAACAGAGATCCATGGCCTCCTGGGTGGTCTAAAATCAGAAACTAATTTTAACCCCCCAAAAAAACAGATCCATTCAACAAGTGCAGTTCCTATTGACAGCGCGGAGCGCAATTCTCTGTTCCCCAAATTCAATTCCGATGCGATGCATTTAGATAAGACACAGACAGATGAATAGACAGACAGATACAGTAAATAACTTTACTGCCCCCTAGTGGGGAAATGTGTGGTGAGTCATCTTATAAAAAACCTTATAGCCATGAAAGATGGCCATAGATCATAACACAAAATGTTAATGTAATGTAAAATGTAATTCCCTTAATAAATTTACATTATTTTCAAGAGTAGTCTGTTGGTTCCTTTGTTCCACGTGAATTTACTCTATTATTGTAATGCTATAAAGGTGAGTTGCTCGCACACAAGCTGCTTTCATGACAGGCGTACTTCCTTAAGGTTTTTAAGTCTATTGTACTGACAGTAAATTAAACTCGGAGATTCTGCAAACAACGATCGACTGTGGTCTTCACGCCATTCTAAATTATATATTTAAGGTTGCAAATATCCAGATGTTTTGTGTTGTGCTTTAGATTACATATAAATGTAACATGTCACTACAACACCTTAATGCGCAGAATATTCAACTAACAAAACAAAGAAAGAGCAGGGTGCATATACATTTTTTAAGCATATAGCAGACGCTCTTATCCAGAGCGATTTACTATATGTGCATTACTACATGGTAAGAACAATCATAGTTCGCACAGTGCAGTAATACAGCGATAGACATCGTTCTTGGCAGCTGCATACAACGATATATACAACAACAACTGTATATATCTATGTCAACGTTAGCTAAGCAAAACTATCGATATCTAGCTAGCTAGCTAGCTAGTAACCTGCTACCACGGCCAAATAAAGCTCGCTAACAGTAGCTAACGACATAGATAGCTAGCATAATTTGTTCACCACGGTATAAAATTAACCAGCTTCAGGAAGTGTAAGGACACCATGTTGTGTATGCGCAGAAGTAGGCTATGTATTGCCAAGTGCTCTGTAACATGCTGCAGAGGAATGTGGCGTCGCAGTCGCGTTGCTTATGCAGAAGCATGTAGAGGCCTTAATAATACTACTACTAATTTCCCTCCCTGCCCCCCCAGTCCCTAGTTTAAATATTCCTCCACTACCCTAAGCATATGCTGGCCCAATGCATCTGTACCCCTCCAGTTCAAGTGTAACCCGTCCCGCTTCTACAGGTCACCCCTGTTCCAAAAGGAGTCCCAGTGCCCCATAAACCTGTACCCCTCTTTCCTGCACCAGGTTTGTAGCCACGTGTTAAACCTCCATATAAAATTCTGCTTGCCTTTGCTAGCACGTGGTACTGGCAGAATTTCAGAGAAGACCACCGTGGAGGTTCTGCCTACATATACTGAAAATGTATGCATTGACTACTGTAAGCCGCTTTGGATAAAAGCGTCTGCTAAATGGCGTATATTCTGCCCCTTAACTTTGTTCCTAATTCTATACATTTGTCCTGCAGAGCCTCAAACCTACCTTTACCTATGTCATTGGTTCCAACATGGACCATGACCACTGGATCCACCCCTGCTCTGGCCAGGAGCTTGTCCGCGTGTTCCAGGAGATCTCCAACCTGAGCACCAGGCAGGCAACATGCCATGCGAGATTCCTTTTCCCGCGAACAGACTATACTGTCTACACCTCTAATAATTGAATCCCCCACTACAATTAACTCCCTTTTCCTGGGTGGCATGGCCGCCAGGGTGCCCTGGGGCTCATCAGTCCTCCCGCTCACAGAGGGCTGGGCCAGATCCTCTTCCTGCAAGGGCTGGAATCGGTTGGACACCACAATCTCTGGAGATGCCGCCCCTGCATGTGCGCGCCCTTTTCTACGCTGGGGCCCTACCGTCACCCAACTCTCTCTCCCTACCTGCTCTAGAGTCTCCCCCCTACCCCGCTTTGGCGTGCAGGCTAACTCTCTAATGGGCGTACTAATTAGTTCCTGGAACTTTGCAGATTCTGCAGGGCAGTCGAGACCAGCAAGTTGGGCTTCGAGATCAAGGATCTTGCTCTCGAGATGCTTTACAAGCTGGCATCTGTCGCATATGAAACACTCCTGGAAGCCTTCTTCCAGAAACGCAATCATCCTACAACACTCACACTGCACTGCCGGTGGCCACATTTTCACCCCTGAATATACCTACTGCTCTCCCTACACTGAACGAATTACTGCCCACACAGAGACACAAAGGTGCAGAAATGTCTAAATGGAAACAACCCTTAAAGGGAATTTAAAAAAACTTTCGGTGCGGTTTGTGTAGCAAGAGCGCTGGTAGCAGCCAACCGAAACGGCTATACGCTCTACGCTTGAAATACAACAATTACATTTAAATTTAAGCCAACAAAAGCTAGTTAGCTATAGTGTATTTCCCTACTCTTGGATTTGCTCCTGAGAGGGCGAAAAACCAAAAAAACTCGCGTCTGCTAGGTGTGATACAAATCGGTAACTTTTTAACAAGCTTTCCGAAGCTAGACGGGGGGAAAATGGAAAATTCCCTCTCTGTCCCCTAACGGCGACAAACGTTTACCTTAACAGCAAATATTTGATCCCTTTACCTTTCTGATGATAAACGCCGAACTCTAAGCAACAATACAAACACAATCCAAACGATAATCCGACAGCACAAACAATCCGTTCAAACTCTCAGAATCGTTCGCGAACGGTAAAGCAAACCGGCTCTGAACGAGAATCACAACATTTTCGAGTCTTCGTTACATTTACATTTACATTTTAAGCATTTAGCAGACGCTCTATCCAGAGCGATTACAAAATGTGATTAAAAGCAAAACAAAATTAAAATCGTTCGCCGGTAGGGGGCGCTATGCGCTCTGGGGAAAGTGGTGATTGCTGAATCAAGTGAACGAATCGAAAGATTTGTTCTTTTCACTGAACGAATCGTTCGCGAACGAGTTAGGAAAAAGAATCGAATTTCCCACGACAAGTGGGCACCGCCATTGCGCATGCGCAACTGGAAACACACAAGCACCCGTTTCTTCGTTGAGTGACGCAACGGCTTCATCAGCCAATCAGAGGCAGAGTGACGTTCAGACGCTGAATTTGAATTGAAAGAGAAACGGACCGAAAACTAGAGAAGCTGTCAGTGAAGCGTTTTGCGTAATATTTTAATGTTTTTGGATGAGAACAACATATTTAAAACGGGATAAAAACACAAAACTGCAACCTATCGCTCTTTAGGAGGACTGTCGCCATGAGAAAAAGGTTGGTAGCTAAGTTAACTCGCTCAAATCTGATCGCAATTTCAAATGTAATCTTGCTAGCGAACGTCCAAAGCTAACGTTCGCTAATTAGCTCGTAAAGCAACTGTTGTACTAGTTAGCCAGACTAAGTCGCAAACAAACAAATGGCTAAATAGCTAGCTAACCATACATTGATAGCAAGCACTAAGTGGGCGTTTCAGCCAAGTTAATGTCTGTTAAACCGGGTAACTATCGACAGACTTGCTTTCTAGGCAGAATGTTGACAAGCAAACTGTCGTATCGTAGTCAATCTTTACAAATAGCCAATGCTACAGCCATAACCTGTAACAGTTCACTTAGATGGCTTGCGTGTTTAATTCTTCACAACCTTGTCGTTAGCAACGATACCCTACAGTGCTGTGCTAGCCAAAGCATAGTATCCTTGTTGACATTGTCCAGCTAACGTTAGGAGCACCTGCAGTATTCGCTTCAACGTTGTAGAGCAGCCGTTCCCAACCTCGATCCTGGGGGCCCACTGTGTATGCTGGGTTTCTTTCCAACCATAATTGCAACCTCCATTGTAATTGGCTGTTAATTGCTCTTAATTAGACACTTAATTTCTATTCAAGCATGATTTACTCCCTTAAAGCCTTATGTCAGAAATAGCTATGCATGTTCACATCCACAGAATTTTAATCAGTCAGATCAACTATTGCTCTCATTTTCTGTAATGCGCTGTATGACACATGATTCCTTTAATGGGCCTAATGTTTGAAAGTAGACAGCTGGTCACGGAAACCATTTGTGGAAAATGAAGAATTCAATGACAGAGCAATTGGCAACGAGCCAAACCTGCATTCTGTTAAAATAAGTTTAAAGACAAAATGATGGTAGAACTTAAGCAGATGTTTTCAACAACCTTGATTGATCAAGAGACTGGCAGTAACAAAAACCAGCATACACAGTGGGCCCCCAAGACCGAGGTTGGGAACCACTGTTGTAGAATATTTTGCACGTTACATTTAGCTATCCATCTTCAACTCGCCAAAAAAACACTGTGAAATCAATTACACATAGTCTCTCATTCAAGTCCGCATATTCTCGTGTGGCCAGGTTTCATTGCAATTTTTGGGCAGGCAGAGGTGACTAAAGGCCTAAAAACAGGAAGAGTCTACACATCTATACAATTAATAACATTTACCATAGGATCATTATTAGAAGAGGCGAGACCGCGAGGAGCGGGTGCCGGGTGCCCGGAGGGATGGGACAGTCAGTTTGCCAGAGGAGGCGGAGCGGAGGGGTCTGGCTGGGGTGTAGGGTGTGATGAGTGTCTGGAGGTAGGAGGGAGCAGTTCCTCTAGCCCAGTGTTTCCCAATCCATTCCTACAGGGCACATTGCCCTGCATGTTTTCATTCCAACCACCGCTCCCAACCTATCATCTGCATCGGTCGTCTGTTAATGATCACTTGACCATGATTAAGTGGTGGTTGGAATGAAAATGTAATGTAATGTAATGTAATGTAATGTAATGAAAACATGCAGGGCAGTGTGCCCTGTAGGAATGGATTGGGAAGCACTGCTCTAGCCCACAGGTGTCAAACTCATTCCATCGAGGGCTGAGTGTATTCAGGTTTTTGTTGCAACCAATGCACTACACCAGGTGATTTCACTAATTAGCCCACTTCTTCAACTAAGGAGGGAACCTAATTGAAATCACCTGGAGTAGTGCATTGGTTACAACAGAAACCTGCACACACTCGGCCCTCGATGGAATGAGTTTGACACCCCTGCAGTCTAGCCGCTTGATAAGCCAGCACCAGTGATTTAATACTTTAACCGTGGCGCTGTGTTGGTGTTCTGCAGTGAGGTTCTGGCCGCCGAGGCGGTGGCGTGTCTGAACTCGGCGCTGTGCCGTTTGAAGATGATTTGGGAGGAGATCGGGATCCCGGAGGACCAGCGGCTCCAGAGGACCGACGTGGTGAAGAAGCACATCAAAGTGAGTTTGTGAAGCGGAGGCCGGTCCCCCGCTGGCTGGCTGGTGGCGTAGCTTTCAGTTGAGTAAGGATGTAACACGTTTAAAGTGCTGTAGCAGTTATAGGTGTGTGATGGCTTAGCTTATCAGTACAATAACTAGAAACCTGTCGCGGAAAGCCAGGATAGCTACGTATGTCCAAATGTCAGGGTTTTAACAAGGAATAATAAGAAATGTGTTACTTTTTTGGAGCATGTTTGTTAGTAAAGCCGCTCCCCTCACTGACTGGCCTCTCTCCCTCGCTGACTGGCCGCTCCCCCTCGCTGACTGGCCTCTCCCCCTCGCTGACTGGCCGGTCCCCCTCGCTGACTGGCTGGTCCCTGGTTGAGCTGTGGCACTAACGGGAGGTTTGTGCGCCGTGTCCGCAGGGTCTGCTGGACATGATGATCTCAGAGGAGGAGAGTCTGCACAAGCGCGTAATGAGCAGCATAGAGACCTGTCGCAGCGAGCTGGAGACACTGTGCCATGAGCTACAGCTGCCCCCGTTTGAGGTAAATACCCCCCATCTAAACTACAGCTGCCCTCTACCCTCCATCTAAACTACAGCTGCCCTCTACCCTCTGTTGAGGTAACATACCACCAGGACGAAGCTGAGCCTCGTGTGTAAGGTGTGTTACGTATGTTTCCTGGCCTGTGTGTGTGTCTGTAGGAGGAGGAGCCCAGCACCATGCTCCAGCTGGAGAAGGACATTCGAACCCGTCTGGAGGTGCTGATGAAGCAGAAGAGCCAGAGGATGCAGGAGCTGAAGGCCCTGAGGGAGCGAGACCAGGACCTGTGTGACATCCTGTGCGTGGACCCGTTCCGCCTCGAACCCCGTGCCCACGCCGTGCCCTCTCTGCAGCAGCTACACGAATTCCGGCAGCACATCGCCAGCCTCAGCGCGGAGAAGGTCACTTTATCCGCCTCGCTCACGGAGGCTATATTTGATATTTTGTATAATAATAATAATATATGCCATTTAGCAGACGTTTTTATCCAAAGCGACTTACAGTAGTGAATGCATACATTTTTCACTATATGTGGTCCCAGTGGGAATTGAACCCACAACCTAAGCATTGCCAACGCCACGCTCTACCAACTGAGCCACACAAAACCCCACGATTGGTCTGATATATGATTGATCTCACCATGTATTAATGCACATCTTGTAAGTCGCTCTGGATAAGAGCATCTGCCAAATGCTTAAAATGTAAATGTAGTATTTACTGTCTTGACTGAGATGCTACTGAGAAGTACACCTGAGAAAATGCATGAATGAATGGTGTTTTAACTTATTACTAACACTGCTTTGTGTGTACGGGAGAGTAAGTGTGGAGAGTTTGCACATTTCATTTCAGGCATTCAGCAGACACTTATCCAGAGTGACTTACACAGTTTACATTTCTTTACAATCCATTCATACAGCTGGATATTTTACTGAAGCAGTTCAGGTTAAGTACCTTTAGCATAAGGGTACAACGGCAGTGCCCCCACCCAGGAATCAAACCTGCAACCTCTGAGTTACAAGCCCAGTTCCACCCTAACCATTACACTACACTGTCCCGCCCTTAACAGTTTGTAATAACGCTGTTCTCTGTGTGTTGCAGGAGAGGAGGTGTAGAGAGTTTGTGGGCATTAAGAGGCAGATTATTCTGTGCATGGAGGACCTGGATCAGCTGCCAGACACCAGCTTTGAGAGGGACGTGGTCTGTGAGGATGAGGAAGCGTTCTGCCTCTCCGACGACAACATCGCCTCGCTGAGACTGCTGCTGGGGCAGGTGACACGCCCAGCTCCGCCCCTGTCCCGCCGTCGAGCCCGAAACCAGGCCGCCGTCACACACCGCTGCTACAGGACGTTTTTCTATCGGCTGTGAAGCAATAGCTTTCAGTTGAGTAAGGATGTAACACGTTTAAAGTGCTGTAGCAGTTATAGGTGTGCGATGGCTTAGCTTATCAGTACAATAACTAGAGATCCGTCACAGAAAGCCAGGATAGCTACGTACGTCCAAATGTCAGGGTTTTAACAAGGAATAATAAAAAGTGTGGTAAAAACATTTTTTTTAGCATGTTTGTTAGTAAAGCAGAATTTAGGGAATTCTATGAATATTTGCATATTTTTCTCTTTACACATCAAGTGCACCGTGGGCAAGGAGGGCCGCATTTATTTCTGGATTTCATGCCAACTTCTGCTCTTAATTATTGAATTAGAGAGCAGAATGTCATTTACGTGATCTGACATTTTAGCCAGGTTTTCTGTTAAGCCCATGAATGACCGCTGAAGACTGTTGTGTTCCCTGTATGAAATGTTTTCTGTAATCTAATCCGAGAGTGAACCGGCATTAATGTGCACAGCTAATTAGTTAATTGAGTCACGGGTAATTGGTAGAAACAAAAGCCTGTACACACACACCGGCCCTCCAGGATCGGAGTTGCCCACCTCTGCTCTAAGCTCAGCCCAGCGTTGGCTCTGATGTGGCTCTGTGTGTGGGGTGAAGGGGGGGTGACCCTGGGCTGTCCCGTGTCGTTCAGCTGGAAGAGCGCAGGGCGGAGAATGTGGATCGGTGCCATGGCTACCGGCGGCGGATCCAGGAGCTGTGGGAACGGCTGCAAGTGTGCGTGGAGGAGAGGAGCGCCCTCACTGAGCACATGTCTCTCTCCAAGAGGAGGAACATGGAGGCCGTAAGGACACCGCTGTGTATCCCCTATGGAGCTGTTCTGATGTGTGTCCCCTGTGGAGCTGGTCTGATGAGCTGTGTCCGCTGTGGAGCTGGTCTGAGCTGTGTCCCCTGTGGAGCTGGTCTGATGTGTGTCCCCTATGGAGCTGGTCTGATGTGTGTCCCCTATGGAGCTGGTCTGAGCTGTGTCCCCCATGGAGCTGGTCTGAGCTGTGTCCCCTATGGAGCTGGTCTGATGTGTGTCCCCTATGGAGCTGGTCTGATGTGTGTCCCCTATGGAACTGGTCTGATGTGTGTCCCCTATGGAGCTGGTCTGATGTGTGCTTGTTTGGCCCAGTTGCGCGTGGAGGTGGGTCGGCTGGAGGAGCTGGAGGTGGGGCGTATCCGAGACGTTGTCGGGGGCGTGCGGGCGGAGATGGCCTGGTACTGGGACCGCTGCTTCCTCAGTCCCGAGCAGCAGCAGGGCTTCCTCCCGTACCACAGCGGTAAGAGCAGTCTGGGTGGAGCAGTGCTGCCCTCTGCTGGCCACACTGGAGACGTACAGGCCCGCTGTCTGTGTGTCTGTACGTGCGTGCGTGCGTGCATGTCTGTGTGTGTGTGTGTGTGTGTGTGTGTGTGTGTGTGTGTGTGTGTGTGTGTGTGTGTGCGTGCGTGCGTGTCTATTGCTGTATTACTGCAATGTAAAATGGCTCTGTGTGTGTGCGTGTGTGTGTGTAGATGACTTCACGGAGGAGCTGCTGGCTGTGCATGGCGCTGAGCTCACACGACTCAAGCAGCACTACGAGGCGCACAGGGAACTCTTTGATGGCGTACAGCGCTGGGAGGACGGCTGGAGGCTCTTCCTGGAGCTCGAGGTGAGAGGAGCTTAGGGCCCGGAGACCTGCAGCGCAACGCTGGTGGTGTTAGTGAAACGGTGGCGTGATGTGTGCACGTATACTTTTACACAGAAAAAAGCAACAGATCCCTCGAGATTCACCAACAGAGGGGGGAACCTTCTGAAAGAGGAGAAACAGAGAACCGATCTGCTCAAAAGCCTGCCCAAGGTGAGCAGCCGAGCTGTGAGTCTGACTGAGACTGAGACTCTGAGACATTTACATTACATTACAGGCATTCAGCAGACACTCTTATCCGGAGCGACTTACACAGTTTTACATTTTATTTACATACAATCCATTTATACTGCTGGATATTTTACTGAAGCAATTCAGTAATTACTGAAGCAATTCAGGTTAAGTACCTTGCTCAAGGGTACAACGGCAGTGTTCCACCTGGGAATTGAACCAGCAATCTCTGAGTTACAAGTCCAGCTCCCTAACCATTACATTACACTGCACTGCCGTCAGTGACTCTGTGACTCTGAGACTGTGGCTGTGTCTGGGGATCACAGTGTTTTCCTGCCTTGTGTGTGTTTCAGCTGGAGAAGAAGCTGAAGGGTCAGATGGAGGTGTGGGAGCAGGAACAGGGCCGGGACTTCCTGGTGAGGGGGCAGCACTTCCTGCAGTTTGTGGAGGAGCAGTGGGAACGCCATCGCACGGAGAAAGAACGGGAGAAACTGGAGCGGGTAAAGAGAGGCCGGTCACTTTCCAAACTGAGAGAAAATGCTGCTGAGCTTGTGTTATCTGAGAGAGAGGAGTGTGTATTGGGCGCTGTGTTCCCTCTGTGTTCTCCCCGTGTTCTCTGTGTAATCTTTGTTCTCTGTCTTCTCTGGCAGCACCTGAAGAAAAGTCGTCAGATGGAGGAGGACATGCTCTATGGCACGGCCGTACGGACGCCGTCCAAACGGAGACAACCAGGAATCACCACACCGGGGAAAACACGCAAGGTGACAGGGCCCCTTGCACTCCCCTCTCCTCTCCTCTCCTCTCCTCTCCTCTCCTCTCCTCTCTCTCCTCTCCTCTCCTCTCTCTCCTCTCCTCTCCTCTCCTCTCCTCTCCTCTCCTCTCCTCTCTCTCCTCTCCTCTCCTCTCCTCTCCTCTCCTCTCCTCTCCCTCCCCTCCCCTCCCCTCCCTCCCCTCCCCTCCCCCTCCCCTCTCCTCTCCTCTCTCCTCTCCTCTCCTCTCTTCTCCTCTCTGTCCATGCGGGTGACCGGGCCCCCTGCACTCCTCTCTCCTCTCCCCTCTCCCCTCCTCTCTCCTCTCCTCCCCTCCTTCCCCATGTGTATGGGGCTCATGGATTCTCTCTCCTGGACTAACTCTCCTGCGTCTCCCCAGCTCACTGGTGCCTGCAGCAGCTCTAACACCGCCTCTAACGCCACCCTGCGCTCTACCTGCAGGGCCCTGTGCCCCCTCCTGTCTGCCAGCAAGGTCAGTCAGGGCAGTGCAGTACCTCACGCAAACACCAGGGGGCTGACTCAATCTAACAGCACAGAGGCATGGCTACTGTCTTCATTACGTAATCACTACTTTCATTACTTAAAATCATAACTTAACTTGGTGGGGGGACAAGGAAAAGAATGATTGTTATTGAAGGTCGAGCGGAGGCAGTTTTGCGGTTAGATTGATGCCCCCGTCCCTCCTGCTGTAGGCTCTGTCCGCTCGAACCCCGAGCCGGCCCGCCCGACCCCCCAGGCCCGGCCTGCTGGAGAGGAACAAGGAGAACCTCGCTCACCTGAGTGGGACAGGTGTGGGCGGGACCCCGCGATCGCCCTCCACTCCACAGCGAAACGTCAGCATTCACTCCGTCGCCAGCACCTATTCCGAGTTTGCGGTAATTTGACGTTTCCTGAAAACATCTACCAATCTTCTACAGCAGCACACAGCCTCGTCCGGGAGGGAAGTGGGAGTGACAGGGAATCGATGTTTGAAAAATTTGTCCAATTTAAAGTGTAAAAAAAGTACTTATTACAACATAATAGCCAATTTGCACCTAGCAATG
This sequence comes from Aldrovandia affinis, assembly GCA_029706075.1. NCBI lineage: Eukaryota > Metazoa > Chordata > Actinopteri > Notacanthiformes > Halosauridae > Aldrovandia > Aldrovandia affinis. The sequence goes on from JAINUG010000104.1 coordinate 3,212,772, forward strand.
CAGAATCACATCTACATTAAAGACAACAGCAACCTATGATGTCATTATAACATGTCACAATGGGGCCTCCCGGGTGGTCTAGCGGTTACAACGCTGGCCACTGCGACCGGGGTTCGATTCCACCGGCTGTGCCAGTTTTGGCTCTGGCCGGGAGTGCCACTAGGGGGCAGCAATTGGCTGTCTGCCCCAGAGAGGGGGGAGAGAAGCCGATATGAGCTGGGTATAGGAGTGGCTCTGTGTACCGGAGTTGCAGTCGAGTGGTGAGTGCCGGATCGGAGGAGGCGGTACATCGCCTTTGTCACTGCCGGTCTCAGGGCTATGGCAGCGAACTCACAATACGAGGGGGGGATTGACATGAAAAAGAGAGGGTGTAACTGGCTACTAAATTGGGAGAAGATGGGATAAAATCAGAAACAAATTCTTAAACATGTCACTATAACAACCCGTTATAGTGACGTTCCAAATCTGTACTCTCAGATGAATGTGGGACTGAATTAAACTTTTCTCTCCGGTAAATGTCTAATCATGCCTTCTGTTCTAGAAGGAATGTGTCGGCCTTGAGTCCGCTGTCGTCTCGAGGTGTGTATGAAACACGCCCCACACGCGCTCTCATGAGTTTAGAGTGTGAAATTAAGGACAGACGTTCCCCCACAGAGAGAACACCAGTCTGTTTGACTCCGCTCTGCCACCCCCTCCTCCACAGAGTAATCGTCCGTGTCTGGCTAGGCTGTGTGTTGCTGGTTTGTCCTCTAGTTTAAGGTTCCACACCGCTTGCTTAAGTAAGCTCCGTAGCTGCTGTGCTTCTTCGCCCTTTTTCACTGCACAAAAAAACAAGAACCAGAACTTTTGGTACCTTTTTGGCACTGGAAAACTTTCAAGGGAACAAGATTTGCAGTTCTGCATAGTTCTCATTGTTGATTTTTTTGGAGCCTGTCCAAGATGTGGTAAATACCATACCAAACAGGACCTTGGGGGCAGGACCAACAGCACTGTTTATCGCTGATTGGTTACCAAACAGGACCTTGGGGGCAGGACTAACAGCACTGTTTATCGCTGATTGGTTAGGCACTTTGCGTCACTCAAGCGACTGATCGTGAGGCGGAAGAAGCATTGTTGTTAGCGTTTGTTGAAGAAGGAATATCGGCATAATGTGGAAAACCACGGGACCATGAAACAAGTGCAGTTCTCATTAAAAATAAAGTGTGGCCTAAAGTTGTTACAGAAGCGCAGTGTCTGTTTTATGCGATTATGTTCCAGTTAAACTACCGCATACGAGGACAGTTCTGGCAAGTAGATTTCTGGTGGTTAACGTTTAATCCTGCTATAGCTCGCTATCAAGCGATACGTTTTTTCATATGGCAGCTTAACCAAAATGAAGCAAAGAATTGTTCCTTTGCGTTGCTGATGTTTGCTCTGAATTAGTGCAAACCGTAACCGTTTCCCCTGAAGTCGGTGGAAACGAGCAGCAACGAACCGGAACTAGCGCTAGTTCCTGTGAGTTCCCGTTAGGTCTAGTTCTTGTTTGTTTTTTTGTGCAATGCAAAAGGGCCCTTTTGTTTTCGAACCTATTTCACACCCCTCTTCACCTGTTCTCAGCTTTTTGTGTCTTGATTAACCCTCGCCTTGCTTGTCTCCCTCTGAGTAGATCAGTAAAGGCTGTTACCCAATATTACCCCCCCCAGCTACTGAGGGCATCACTCCCTCTTACAGACACCTGGCTTAGTCGGCAAACTGTGTGTGTGTGAGTGTGGGGATTGGTAGATGGTTTACCGAGGAAAATGCAGGTTTGAGATTCTCAGTTAGTGCTTACAGGAGTCCATTTTACACCCACAGACATAGAGAAGGCTCAGAGACATAAACCACTGTCAGTCAGAGTGCAGCTTGTGCTCACAGGCACTGGTCAGGGATATGTCGTTTATAAAAGAAGACGGAGGGTTGAGATCTTCACTTAGCACTCAGGGTTGTTAGTGCAGTTAGCGCTCACAGAAGTTCATATTTGTGTTTGATTTTTTTTTCCCAGCTAATGAAAGGTTTTTGGGTTTTTAAATGAGTTTCAGATTTTTCTCCCATTTTAGTAGCCAATTACACCCTCTATTTTCATGTCAATCCCCCTATATTGTGAGTTCGCTGCCGTAGCTGAGACCAGCAGTGACAAAGGTGATGTACCGCCTCATCCAAGCCGGTACTCTCCAGGCTGTCGACTGTAACTCCGGTACAGAGCCACTCCTGTACGCAGCGAGCTCATATCAGCTTTTCTCCCCCCGTCCCTGGGGCGGACAGCCAATCGCCGGCCCCTAGTGGCACTCCTGGCCAGAGCCGACTCTGGCATAGCCGGTGGAATGGAACCCTGGTCGCAGTGGCCAGCGTCAAACGTTGTAACCGCTAGACCACGCGGGAGGCCAATGAAATGTGTTTTGACCCTGTCTTGGGAAACGGGTGTACATTATAAAATATGCAGCACTTCACCCTGACCACATTCCTGTGCCTGTTACCGTCAAATGTAAATGTTTTTTGTCCAAAGTGAAAACATCACATTTACATTTTCCCAAATGCATGATTAGTTTTACATTCCTCTGTATATTTGGCCTTTGCCGAAGTACACCAGTGCAAAGATTCACATTTGGATTGTTTGGCACACATGTTGTGTGAATGAGGGCTGGACTGCCTGAGTGTCACAGGTTTGTGTTTTATGTGCGTTTCTCCCTCTTTTCACAGCGGGAACTCTCAAAGGTGTCTGTCTGTAAGACAGGAGTCCTGAACTCTACTGCCACGCAGCCCTGAGTCCAGCACACAGAAGAGGCTACTGCACAAACACACTTATTAATGATGCGTTTCATATGTCAATGAAGAGACACGCTTATTAACGATCCCTGTTTTATATGTCCATGAAGGAAAAAGTGTTGCTGTGTAATCGCACGCACGCATATATAAAGATTTGTAATATATTTTTATGGAAATTGAACAGTAAGGTCCTCGGTGGCTTGCACACAGGAGTCTGTTAATAAAGCTAGCACGTCGAGGGTCATTTTAAAGATGGTTATGGCGAGAGCCGGACGCACGTTTAGGCGTTTGTGCTTTTGCCGTAAAGAGAAAGCTGTTTCTGCCCGGTCTGTATACAATGTTACCGTACAAACACTAATCATGTACATTACGCACGTTATCCCCGCCGTCTTTGTATTTATTATTGATTTTTAATACTGTATTTCCTGTATTTGGCATTGGTTTTCTTTACATGAGTTTAAAAATGGGTCATGTTACTGGTAGTGTTCACCCTCGTGCGGAGTGTTCAGGGGGTCCGTGCTTGTCTGGAGCTGTTCGGAACTTGTAAATAAATGTTTTGTTGAGAAGCTGCTGTTTGATGTGGCCCATCAGCTGTTCTGCGTTTCTGCGCTGAGAACTACAGGGTTTTCATGGTTATGTGTCTACGGACTCATAGCTCATGGTGTTGAAATGCATATCATACACTGATTTGTTATTGGCGGTGTTAATAATTCTAACATGTTCTCACGCCATCATACAGGTGTGGTCCTCTACGCCCACAGCTGTGTAAAAGCAATGGTGCCAAATGAGACCAAACGGCTCCATTGGTTTACATGGTTAGATCACTTCTGGTTTGGCACCAGTGCATGGATACGACAAACTATTTTATTAACCTCGCTTGTCAGACTCAATCTTACAGTGCGGACCTCCCGGAAGAACGTCTCACGCTGGCCACTGTGACCGGGGTTCGATTCCACCAGGTCACGCCAGTTCCGGAGTGCCGCTAGGGGGCGGCAATTGGCTGTCCGCCCCAGGGAGGGAGGAGGGAAGCTGATATGAGCCCGCTGCGTATACAAGTGGCTCTGTGTACCAGAGTTACGGTGACGGCTTGGCGGGTTCCAGCTCGGAGGAGGCGGTGCTCCGCCGCATGTCACTACGGTGCTACGAGCCTGACCAGATTGGCAGTCTACTGTGAGATAAGTACACTGCATTTACAGGGACGTACTCTGCTAATATACTAAAAGTCTGTTGCTAATCTGACTAATCAATCGTGATATTGTGTAAGTGGGGCTCCAATTGGAGGTGGTGATTCAAGTCAACTCGGCCACTGACCGATGACCAATAATAATGCTGGCTAAAAGTAGCTAGAACCAATCAGATTGCAGGAAACCTATGACAAAGTAGCATTCCTCTCCCTGGTCACCAGTAGAAGGTGGCTGAATGCCATAGTTCTGTACATGGGTGATTTTCCTCTATAACCACAGATATACATCTCAACACTTTGGCCACAGGAAGGTCTGAAGTATGAAATCACAGTAAAAAGGCACCCCTTTATTTAGGAGTTCTCCCATTAGGGTGGAGACTTTGGAGTATTGTTTCAGTCCAGAATTAAGTCCATCTCTTTTCTGGACATGACATGAATTTCAATACACACATGGACATCGGTCTCTCAACTGATTAACAAATATGCATCCTCTTGGTGAAAGAGCAAGACTGAATTCCTAGTTATACCATATTTGAGAGACTGCCTGCACGAAATTCACAGTGCCATTCACAATATGCACAATGACCCAGCAAAACAACCGCAAGGTCAGAATCTTCTGGAGAAACTTTTATCTTTTACCAAATAATATACAATGAACACGATTCTTTAGGTTAACTGCATCAGGCCAGCTCTGAACAGTCCCACCACTTCACCACTCAAACGTGTTCTGCTAATGTAGACCGATATGTTACAGAACACCGCACAGCGTTTATACCCCTGCCTTAAAACAGACAGAACATGAGCTTTTGTTTGTGTGTAATGAACAGAAGCGGTCAGATATCACTCTTCTGTGTGACGGGCTGCTGCTCTAGTTTGGGCTGGTCTGCTCTGTGGGCCGGTCCTGGATTTGGACCGGTCTGTTCTATGGGGCGGTCCTGGGTTTGGGCCGGTCTGCTCTGGAAAAGGCAGTGGTGGTTCTGCTGGCCAGGTCTCTTCAGGAAGAAGGGGTGAAGATACCCGTTATAAAAGTCTGCAGCCGACAGCCTCTTCCTCAGCATCAGCCCTTTGAATCCCACCCAGCCGTCCTGCGAACAAAGAGAGAGAGACTCACTGGGCGCTATAATGGAGACACACTGTCCTGAGTACTGGAGACTCGTTGGGCGCTATAATGGAGACTCATTGGGCGCTATAACGGAGACTCACTCACTGTCCTGTATAAAAGGTCACCATTGGGCAGGGATTGGGGTTGGACCCTGTGGACAGTGGGTTTGATGCTGGAGTGGGACTACTCTGGACTGTAGGCGTGTGCTTATGAATGGAGACTGTCACATAAACATGAACATGTGCTTCTATTACATCACGGCACAAGGTGCTACTCATCCCCATGGAAACCCTTCCAAATGCACTTTCTCCAGACATACTGTGTGCAAAGGATGTGCTGTCTAGTCTATCGTAATCATGTCTGGGCTGCTGCTATCATCCCCACAGGTTAGGTAACATCTCCATTATAAATTGAAGTTTGTCTGAAACGGGGCAATGTAGATGAACAGTCCATAACCGGTCACTCAGCCCAAATATGAGGAGGCACCATAAACTCCTGTCAAATGTAGGGTGCAGAATTGGCCATTTCTCTGGCTTCAGTCAGGTGTGTTAGAAAAGATCGGACTATGAAGGCAACGAGCTAGCAAGGCAGGCCCATATCCCCTGGAGCTCGCTGAGCGAGCGGCCATGAAGACCGCTTAGTTTGACCCTCTGAAGGTGAAGCTGTCCGAGTCGGTGACGGTCCTCACAGGTTTGAGTGGCAGTGGAAATTCTCACCATCTCTCAGCTAGTCTAGAGTTAGGCCAAACCCATATGTACAAAGATTCTAAGAGTAAGAGTGCTGATCTAGGGTCAGGTTTCCCCTGTCCATATCCTAACCATATCCATTATGAGCTAAAAGCTAAACTGATCCTAGATCAGCACTCCTGCTCTTAGAATCTGTGTAAATCCGGCCAGCGAGCGGCTGAGATGGGCCGGAGGACGGAGTGGGTTCCGTGCTCATACCTTGCAGCGAACATGCAGCGTGTTCGACTCCTTCTGATACCGAATGGACCCTGGCGCTGGGCTTCGGTCATCTGTCAACAAACAAACAAGTTTTTTAAAACATCTAAATGTTTCGAGAAACAGGTTAAATATCTGAAGCAGCACACATTCATACAGGTAAGCATGTCCGTAGGTAAAGGTACGTGCATATTTACCCGATTCCGATACGCTGAACTTCCCCACAAAGTCCAGAAGCTTAATCACTTGTCCCATCCACATGGTTCTGAGCGGGATCTGTCGCAGAGGTAACGGTGTTAGCTTTGGTATGACCTCCACCCCCTACATCAACACCAACTTCAGCAGGAATGAATAAAAACAGGCGGCTCATTTTACATTCTTATCCAGAGTGACTTACAAGATGTGCATTAATACATGGTAAGAACAATCATAGTTTGCGCACAAGATCAGTTTGCCTTGCCGATGAGAAATGAAACCGTTTGGTTACCCGTGAGCCGATGGCACGGAACAGGCGACCAATTTGCTCGCAGGACAGCTCCTCCCACACCACCCAGCTCATGGCCACGTTGATTTTGGGAGCTGTGGGGGGAAGGAGGGTGTGGGGCCCAATAAGATGGGCTTTAATATGGAGGAGTCCCCAAATCACAATCCACAGACCTGCACATCTCTCATACGCTCTTAATTCATTATATTAATATACAGGTAACTGCCAAAATAAATTAGTAAATGAGGGATACTGGTGGCTCTGTTATGGTGCGGGGTGCATTTTCCTGGCATGGTTTAGATCCACTCAACCCCCCCTGCCAATAAATACAAAGCCATCTTGAGTGGTCATCTTCATCCTGTGGTGAAGCATTTCTATCCTGATGGGAGTGGTCTCTTCCAGGATGACAATGCCCCCATCCACAGGGCACAAGTGCTCACTGAATGGTTTTATGAGGATGTAAATGATGTAAACCATATGCCATGGCTGTCTCAGTCACCAGTCACCAGTCACAGGCGGGCAGTGTAGTGTAATGGTTAGGGAGCTGGGCTTGTAACTCAGACGTTGCAGGTTCAATTCCCAGGTGGGGCACTGCTGTTGTACCCTTGAGCAAGGTACTTAACCTGAATTGCTTCAGTAAAATATCCAGCTGTATAAATGGATTGTATGTAAAGAAATGTAAACTGTAAGTCGCTCTGGATAAGAGCGTCTGCTAAATGCCTGAAATGTAAATCTCAACCCAACTGAACACTTATGGGAGATTATGGAGCGGCGCCTGAGAGAGCGTTTTCCACCACCACCAACAGAACACCAAATGATGGAATTTCTCATGGAAGAATGGTGTTGCATCCCTCCAGTAGAGTTCCAGACACTTGTAGAATATATGCCAAGGCGCATTGAAGCTGTTCTAGTGGCTCACGGTGGCCCAAAGCCCAATTAAGGCACTTAATGTTGGCATTTCCTTTATTTTGGCAGTTACCTGTATATGTATATATGTATCAATTTATTAATGTGCTAAACTGAAGATCCTAAGTTTTGTGTTTCATTCAGTCCGGCTGTGAGGGGGTTAGAGATGTGAGACTGGACCTTACCGAAGGTGGCGCCCTCTTGTGGCTGCTCTCTGCTGTTCGCAATCCTCTCTGGAAGATTTTTCAGAGTGTCAGTTAACTGTGGGTAGAACATCGCACAAACGTTAGCCTGCTCTCCGCGGCAGGACAACAGGGAAAATACTCCTGTAGCAGAAAGTTCAAACAAACTGAAATTTAATGTAGCGTGATGTAATCTAGGCATGTACAGAATTCCCCAAAAAAGCTTTCAATTCATCGGCTTTTAATGTTTTCACAAATTTCCAAGATAATCCATTTGATTGTACTAACCAAGCAAGCTCCCATTGTCGCCAGACTGGCTGCCAGTTGTTCTGCTGTAGAATTTTCCGGAACCTGGAAGACTCGCTGACTGAGAATCGGGCCCACGTCAAACCTGAAGCACATTCAGTAATGGGTCACACCAGGCTCAACTCATTTTACATTAGTTACATTTTAAGCATTTAGCAGACGCTCTTATCCAGAGCGACTTACAAGATGTGCATAAATACATGGTAGGAACAATCATAGTTCGCGCAAGAGATCAGTGCAGTAATACAGCGATAGACATTGTTGTAGGCAGCTGCATACCATACCTGTAACACTGGGAATTTTTAGTAATTTATTTATTTATTGAGTAAGCAGGGATACATATACAAGAAGTGTTGAGCAAGTAGGCAGTGGTGATGACAATTAGCTAGATGTACAGAATTCAGTGGTAGCGGAGCCTGAAAAGGTGGGTTTTGAGTCTTTACTGCACAAAACATGCAGTAAACGCCATGCTTTCAATAAAGAAATTAGTCATAATTTTTTTTCAAAGAGGCGGCGCTGTTTAAAAGTACCTGATCAGATGACGTAGGGTCATTAGAAACAACAAAAAAACAGCAACTTAACAATCCCCCGATGGCACACCAAGGCTAGTGAAGAATCATTATCATTAAGACCCTCTTCCTCAGGCCAACACCGACAGAAACGCGTCTGTCTCTCTTGCACGAGCCTGGATCCATCGCCCCCCCGGAGCACGTGAAAGGGCCTCGAGTCTCCGATCTATTAAAGCAATACCTTTTTGGCCGGATCTGCATGATGGTGACTCCTGTGACCGCGTCTCCATGGAGAACGGTGTGGAAGACGGGGGCGGAGCCTCGCCAACGCGGGAGCAGGCTGGGATGGACGTTCAGTATCCCGCTGCGAGGGGCGGCAGAGACGGGCAGGGATCACATCGCGGTCGCGGCGGTTTCTCACACAGGACAGTCGTCTCTCAGCGGACAACGATGACAACATTTTACGCAATGCCATTAAGCCCAAATGACGCTCTTGAAAGTGAGGTTCGTTGAGATTAAAATACTCACTACGGAAATTGGCGTATCAGAGCCTCGTGGAGTAAGCAGCCGAAGGACACCACCACACCCACGTCGAACTGTCCTCGTGGATTCACACTCGGCCAGTCATGGACCACAAGTTTATTCTCACGGGCAAACCTTCTGACCGGCACGTTTTGGCCTAACGTCACCACTTCAAGGGACTCCACGACTCTGTCACTGGACTCCTGCCTGCAACGAGACGGGGACACGAATACAGAGGAAAGGAATACATGTAGATAGCTGTCAAACCAGTAGACGGGCTGGAACTCTTAAGGGAGGGGAGGGGTTGGTGAAAATGTTAGCTAGCTGTTTGCATGGTGAGAGGGTTGCCAACTGTCCCGTAACAGCCGGGACGTTGCGTTTTTGAGCCAAATTTGGCTTGTCCCGTATAACAAAATACCAGTCAGACATCAACATAGAATCCCATCATATTGTAAGGGTGTAAATAAGTTCAGTAGTAATGAATGTTAGCTTAGCCATATCGTATGCTAAGTAAGCTTGGGGCTGCCATTCTTATTGTTATGTGTTCAGTCTCCCGTGATTCCTTGTGTGCCAGTTCCCCATCACCCCTCGTGTCATTGAGTGGATTAGTGTTGTAACCGTGACTGTGTTTGTACATCGAAGAAGTGACTCCCGTGAGTTTCTCGTGTTCTTGGTTGAGCCCTGCGTCTATAAGCTTTGTTGTAGTAAAGCTGGTAGCGCGATCATGGAAAAGCAGTCGCCGTTACAGTATACAGTATGTGTTGATTTACATCCGTACACACTTCACCCCGTGTGTCCCGCCTTCTGTCCCGTATTTGGATGATAGAAAGTTGGCAACCCTAATGGTGACGTACAGTCAGCTCAGGGCGCATCTCAGCGCGCAGTACCTCGAAACTGAGAGGATCTTCAGAGACTCCATGGCGAACTCGTCCGTCCCGAAGAACAGGATCCTCCAGGGCGCTTTCGTCCTCACGTCCTTCTGAACAAAATCCCCCGCGCTGCTGTCGTTCGAGAGAGCTCTCCTGACTCGCCACAGTCCAAAACAACATGTTTTTGGAGCACAACAATTTACCCTAAAGAATACCGTGTTGCCGAATCCCTTTGGCCTGACATACTTTGCAATATTCCACATTTTTGCTGAACGCCGGGAAGAAGTGAGCGCCTGTTTACTAGATGTACCCATGCCAATTGAAACTTAAAGCAATGTGAGGAAACTAGCTTTCTAGCTAGCCAGTCCAAACATGTTCACAGGGCGCCGCCATTTTTCTGGTGTCATTATATCTACTTCCTGTCCCCACAATGATAGTCCGTGGATCGCTACACCCTTAAGTATCTCGTTCCTACCTCCTCGTTTCTGTGGGCCGACTTGTAGCGGCTCATTTTATAAATTCTTCTTTCAGTGCGGTATGATTTTCATTAAACCATAATCCCCTTTTCCGAATTACATATTACGACACTGTGAACTAAAAGCAGCCTGTTGCTTAACACGAGGTAATTGTTTTATTTTGGACAGTTCCAGCCAAGCCAACGGTCATATCGTCTTAATTTACATGATTTGCGGTTGAATGAAAATAGATATACACGTTTCTTTCCGCCCAAATCCGGATTCTAAAGAGTTAGTAGAGAGAAGAGAAGAGAAGGACACGTTACAAAATGTTTCAAGAAACACTTGATATAAACAGCAAAATGTGATTTGTCTGTTGAAAAGATTTAGACACATATGCACAACAGTGTAATGAAGTCCTGGTGCGGGCTGAGCTGCTGTTATCAACGGCTGTTCCAGCAAAATAAAACCGCCCATTTCTCAAAGTTACCTTGACTTCGCCGTTGGATATGACATGTGTGCCATTGACCTCTCCGAGTTTATCCTCCCGACTCTGTCTCCGAGTGCGCAAATGTTTCAGAATAACCACGTGACGGGTATTTGACCGCTGGATCGTCGGCCATTTCTCCCCCAGCTTCAAGGTTTGCGACTGACAAGGTTGTAAGAAAGCTGACTAAAGAGTAACAAAACAACCTGGTTCAAAAAGAGCCAGTTTATTTTGAAAATGGGTTTTCATTCAAAGACTTTTAATCTTTTCAAAAACTAACCATTGAAAGCTGATTGCTAAAAAGAGTCCTTCAAAACAGGCTCTTAAAACCAGTTTTTATTTTGAAAATGTGGTTTCACATTCAAAGACTTTTAATCTTTTCAAATGTGTTTAATTTGCTTTAAATTATTGCATCCCCTTCCATTGTGGAGCCCTCATCATAGTCAGCCAATGACAGCTGAGGCTCGAACCCGGGACCACAGGACAAAACCTGACGGAGCCACTCAGGAGACCCACACATTTGTATAATTTTTTTCACAGAGACCATACGCTATCTCCATGGCTTTCACACGTAAGCTCATGAGATCTGACACAAAAAAGGGTGCTGTAAAAGTTACTGCTTGGCTTCACACTGGAAACGCGAACAGGGAAATTAAGAACTTTGTCCATGTGACGTTTCCTGCTGGCTGGTTTCTCACCCCAGTGACACCTGCCACAGTTGACGTTATAAGAAACAAATAATGAAGCTGATAGAAAATGCAGTAAAATCATTAAAGGTTTGTGTGTGAGGTTTGTAGGGTGGGCGGGTTAAAGACTGATATGTACAGGCTCTGCCCACATGACCTTTGGCCTCTGGCTGAGTCGGAAACGTTGTTCGGGTAAAGTCTGTCACTGTACACTCGGACAATCTGTGCATCTAACAAGCCGACGCACGAGTCCCTCAGAAAGGTAAGAGTCCTTTTCTGTTTCCCTTTGCTTCTGTCTGTGATTCATACTCACTTGTGCCTAACTTACATTTACATTTTAGGCATTTAGCAGACACTCTTATCCAGAGCGACTTACACAGTTTATATTTCTTTACATACAATCCATTTATACAGCTGGATATTTTACTGAAGCAATTCAGGTTAAGTACCTTGCTCAAGGGTACAACAGCAGTGCCCCACCTGGGAATTGAACCTTACAAGCCCAGCTCCCTAACCATTACACTACACTGCCAGCCTTGCCACTTGTGTATCATATATCATATGAACTGCTCGGCTCAGCATCTCTGTGTCACTAAACTTTCAGTCCACAATGGTTTTTAAGGGAGTCAGCACCAGAGACAACTACAACAGGAATACAACCAGCAATTCAGGAATGGTTAGATGCTTATCAATCTGCAGTTTGTGTGGAAATACAAGGGGCCAGATATAATCCTCTCTTATAAAAAAAAGGCCACATTTAGCTGCAGATAAGAGTGTGTGTTAGGGACGTCAGCTCATTCTGATTCCCCCAAAATCCAAGGGTCTGTGTTTTTAGGGATCAACCAGCAGGTCAAATGTGCTCTGGAGTGAACATCTCGGGCCAGTTTCACTGGTGTTGTCAGCAACAGTGACTGCTATTATAATCAAGGCTATGGTTATTATTATTATTATTATGGCTATGGCTATCTACGATAATGTTTAATGCACAACATTAATCACGACTACAAATACATAAGAAATAAATGATCATTTATCTGTTCTGATTAGTGGAAATGATACAGTAAATGTTTTTGGACTGAATATAATTAATTTCTCCTGCTTTATGCTTACAGGCTCCCATGCGCATATAAGAATGTTACACACTTGGATCGCTTTATGCGTCCTGTTACAAGGTAACTAACGCTCTGCTTCATCGTCTGCTGTACGACTGTGATATTCTCGTGTGTAACATGCTAAGATATCACTGCTCCCCTTCACACAATATCTGTGGTGCCGTGCGCTCAGCTTCTACCAAAGATGAAGGTGATTTATCTGAAAACGGCTGACATTGGCTGTCAGGTGAGGGTGTTCTCAGAGCCATAATGGCCCCCGCGTGGTATGAGGTTGAGCCCGAATGGCACTGGTGCTGCCACATCATCACCCAGGCAGAGAGGGATTTATCCATCAGCGTGTTTTCCTGTCTCTTTGCGCAATAGCGCCTCCTGTGGTTGATTGGTTGGCTGCAGTCTGCCTGCACTAGCTGCGCAGTGAGAAGTAGCGGCGGTTGGCTACGTGCATTACGAGGATGCGCATTCCCAAATTTATGGAGATACTTTTTTGGGCCTTTACAAAATGGTCAGAAAATAGAATAAAAAGTTATTCAAACATAAATAAAACAGAAACCCTGGCAGACTGGTCAGTCTGTGTGATGCGTCTGTCTGTAGTTTATAATACAGTCTCTGTGTTGTGTGTGTGTAATAATGTGTGTGTGTGTGTGTTTCAGGCGTGTGTGTAATAATGTGTGTGTGTTAGGTGTGTGTGTAATAATGTGTGTGTCAGGCGTGTGTGTTATAATGTGTGTATGTGTGTATGTGTGTGTGTGTAATAGTGTGTGTGTTTCAGGCCTGTGTGTAATAATAGTGTGTGTGTGTGTGTGTAATAGTGTGTGTGTTTCAGGCCTGTGTGTAATAATGTGTGTGTGTGTGTGTGTGTGTAATAGTGTGTGTGTTTCAGGCCTGTGTGTAATAATGTGTGTGTGTCAGGTGTGTGTGTAATAATGTGTGTGTCAGGCGTGTGTGTTATAATGTGTGTATGTGTGTGTGTGTGTGTGTCAGGCGTGTGTGTAATAATGTGTGTGTGTGTGTGTGTGTGTAGTGTGTGTGTGTCAGGCGTGTGTGTAATAATGTGTGTGTGTGTGTGTGTGTGTAATAGTGTGTGTGTTTCAGGCCTGTGTGTAATAATGTGTGTGTGTTAGGTGTGTGTGTAATAATGTGTGTGTCAGGCGTGTGTGTTATAATGTGTGTATGTGTGTGTGTGTGTGTCAGGCGTGTGTGTAATAATGTGTGTGTGTGTGTGTGTGTGTGTGTAATAGTGTGTGTGTCAGGCCTGTGTGTAATAATGTGTGTGTGTGTGTGTGTGTGTGTGTGTGTGTGTTTCAGGCCTGTGTGTAATAATGTGTGTGTGTAATAATGTGTGTGTGTATGTGTGTGTATAATAGTGTGTGTGTTTCAGGCCTGTGTGTAATAATGTGTGTGTGTGTGTGTGTGTGTGTTAGGCGTGTGTGTGTGCACAGCCGCAGGTTCCAGGGTGCTCGGTGTTTTCAGGACTCCCTGCAGATCGGCCCCCTGCAGCTGCGACCCTGTGACTCGACCTCTGACCTTCAGCGCTGGGCGTGGGCAGACGGGCACTTCCTGGTGAACGAGGGAACAGGGAGGTGTCTGACCGGCACCAGAGTCACCGCCCCCTGTGACCACAGCTCTGCCCTGCCCTGGCGCTGCCATGGGAACAGGCTCACCGGCCTGGGGGGCTCTGTGGAGCTGTGGGGGGGGAACAGGAGCCCCCTGCTGCTCTCCCCCAGGAGGGGCCGCCCCAGGACCGAATCTACAGGCAACAGAGACGTCTGCAAGGCACCACTACGTGAGTCAAGGCCAATTTCTGCTTTACGCCACGAGTGTCCCGTGACACGTCGCACAGCGTTTCGGGTTTTGAGCATTCATACTTTCAGCGTTGCGTCGTCTCTATGGTAACCAGCTGAGCAAACTGACAGTGGCGGTGTAGTGTAATGGTTAGGGGGGAACTGGGCTTGCAACTCAGAGGTTGCTGGTTCGATTCCCAGGTGGAGCACTGCCGTTGTAAACCTTGAGCTAAAGGTACTTAACCTGAATTGCTTCAGTAAAATATCCAGCTGTATGTAAAGAAATGTAAACTGTGTATGTCGCTCTGGATAAGAGCGTCTGCTAAATGCCTAAAATGTAAAAATGTAAATGTATTTATGTTGACAAAAAAGGCTAACATTAGCAAGCTTTATTTGGCCGAGACACCAGGTTGCTAGCTAGCTAGCTAGCTAGATATTAACATAGATATTTTACCTAACTCGCGACTGTTTCCACTTACAGTCAAGCCGGAAAGTCTGCACACCCCTTTCACCCTCTCCACGTTTCATTGCGTTACAGACTTATTCTACAATAGATTAAGTTCATTTTTTGTCTTAAAATTCTACACAAAATAGCCCATAATGACAAAGTGAAAACAGGTTTTTAGACATTTGTGCTAATTTATTAAAAATCTAAATGTAAAATATCATATGTACACAAGTGTGCACACCCTTTAATATGACACCCAAAAGTGAGCTGAGGTGCATTTTGTTTCCACTGATGCTGCTTGAGATGTTTCTACAACTTGATTCTAGTCCACCTGTGGTAAATTCAATTGATTGGACATGATTTGGAAAGGCACACACCTGTCTATGTAAGGTCCCACAGTTGACAGTGCATGTAAGAGTAAAAACCAAGCCATGAAGTCCTGGGAACTCTCCATAGACCCCCGAGATAGAATTGTGTTGAGGCATAGATCTGGGGAAGGGTATAAAAACATTGCTAAAGCATTGAAAGCACCCAGGAGAACAATGGGCTCCATCATTGTGAAATGGAAGAAGTTTGGAACCACCACAACTCTTCTTAGAGCTGGCCGTCTGGCCAAACTCAGTAACCGGGGAAGAAGGGCCTTGGTCAGGGAGGTGACCAAGAACCCAATGGCCACTCTAAGAGAGCTTCAGAGTTCCTCTGCAGCGATGGGAGAACCTGGCAGATGGACAACGTGGCGTGGTCATGGAGACGGGCTGGGCATCGATCTTCCTCTCACAGCTGCAGGTATGGGTGTGGCCCAGGTGACCCCTCCCTCTGTTTGTGCTCGTCCCACAGGGACCAGGAGGGGGTCCGGTGACCCTGAGGACCGGCAAGTCACGGGGGCTGAGACTCCCCACCAGGCCCCCGCCGAGGGGGGCATGACAGAGGAGCAGAGGGCCTTCCTGAAGTGGTACTACCGCACAGAGGACCGTGAGTGACCCCAGGGTCCGAATATCCACACACCAGAGTCTGGGGATCGGCTGAGCTTCAGGGCAGCCAGGGAATACACAGGAGGGGGTTTCTGTTTGACTCTGTAGAGATGGGTTTATTTCTGTTTGACTCTGTAGGGATGGGTTTATTTCAGTTTGACTCTGTAGAGATGGGTTTATTTCTGTTTGACTCTGTAGGGATGGGTTTATTTCTGTTTGACTCTGTAGAGATGGGTTTATTTCTGTTTGACTCTGTAGAGATAGGTTTATTTCTGTTTGACTCTGAGTATGGGGATTTGGGATTTATTAGGTAGCTGATAAAAGAGCTGGCAAGGAAGAAAAGGTCATGTGACTGAAGGGAAATGCTGGAGGGTGCAGCTGATTGGCTGAGGGGGAAATGCTGGAGGGTGCAGCTGATTGGCTGTTGCTCATCCAGGGTCAGCCCATTCAGACTCACTCTCCCAGTCGTCAAGTTCACTGCATATTCTGAGCCCATGTGTGTGGTTACCGTGGTTAACCGTGGTTCCAGTGTATTATAGGAACAAAAGTTGCATCATAGTAAATAACATGGTGAAGGCCAAAGACCAGAGGGCATTATGGGAAACCAGTGCACATGTCCAACACAATGAAGAGAAACCTCAAAGCTACTGTCTGTCAGTCTGCGCCAGCTTCTCCAGAATATTTTTGAAGGCTTATCATTGTTGTATTAGTGGGTTAGTGCTGCATACAATCATTAACCAGACAAAGTGTTCGTCCTGAAGCATTTGACTTGTGCCTGACACCCTTCAGTCAGCTTTAATGTTCAACTGGAAATAAACTAAAATAACCAGAGCTCAGAAAAATCTCCTTGATCAGTAAATGATAAAAACCTAGTGAAAAATTCATTGTACACTGAAATTAAATCTTAACATGACTTTTATGACCTGTGTGTGTGTGTGTGTGTGTGTGAGTGAGTGTGTGTGTCTGTATGTGTGTGTGTGTGTGTGTGTGTGTGTGACAGTGTGAGTGTGTCTGTGTGTGTGTGTGTGTGTGTGTCAGTGTGAGTGTGTGTCAGTGTGAGTGTGCGTATGTGTGTGTATGTGTGTGTGTGTGTGTGTATGTGAGTGTGTGTGTGGGAAGCAGACTGACTGGTCTGGTATCCTCCCTCTCTTGTCTCCTCAGCCTCGTTGTGGAACTACTCCATTCTGTCTCTGTCATTCGGGGCACTCGTGTTGGGGAGCGTGCTGCTGGCCATTGGGGTCATGATGAACAGGTCAGCAGCAGCACAGCGTTCATGAGAGCACACTGCCCCCTGCTGGCCATCACAAGAACACACTGCCCCCTGCTGGCCATCATAAGAGCACCCACAACACACTGCCCCCTGCTGGCCATCATAAGAACACCCACACCACACTGTCCCCTGCTGGCCATCACAAGAACACCCACACCACACTGCCTCCTGCTGGCCATTATAAGAGCACACCCCCCTGCTGGCCATCATAAGTACACCCAGACCACACTGCCCCTGCTGGCCATCATAAGAGCACCCACACCACACTGCCCCCAGCTGGCCATCATAAGAACACCCACACCACACTGTCCCCTGCTGGCCATCACAAGAACACCCACACCACACTGCCCCCTGCTAGCCATCACAAGAGCACACTGCCCCCTGCTGGCCATCATAAGAGCACCCACAACACACTGCCCCCTGCTGGCCAACATAAGAACACCCACACCACACTGTCCCCTGCTGGCCATCACAAGAACACCCACACCACACTGCCCCCTGCTGGCCATCACAAGAACACACTCCCCCCTGCTGGCCATCATAAGAACACCCAGGCCACACTGCCCCCTGCTGGCCATCATAAGAGCACACTGCCCCCTGCTGGCCATCATAAGAGCACACTGCCCCCTGCTGACTATTGTTCATCGTGTTGTATTAAAAGAAAACTAAAATCACTGTCACAAATAAACAAAACAAATATAAACAAAAAATAAGTCTTATTAATAATAGCGCTGCATTAGATGCAGGGGGCCAAGCTGTGAATCGATCCAGCAGGGTTTCCAACTCTCTTTAAATAACCTCTGAGGGTGTTTTTAAACTGGTTTGCAATCAGGAAGACACAAACATGCTGGCCTGCAGCAACTCCACAGTTGTATGAGTTCATGGTGTGGCAGATAGGGGGCGCTGTACTCACCCGGACACTTCCCTGAGCAGGAGCAGGAGGAAGCTGGCGGCCCTGGCAGTGCAGATGGAGGAGCTTCAGGCCCTGACTGGGGGGCTTCAGACAGACACCCCCAAAGACACACACACCCTCCAGGTCAGCCATCCCAATGGAAACGCCCCTAAAGAAATCCAGACCCCCCAGGAAAGTGAGCCCCCTCAAGTGAGTGAATCCCCTCAAATCAGTGAATCCCCTCAAGTGAGTGAATCCCCTAACAGCAGTGAGCCCCCCCAGGAAGGTGAGCCCCCTCAAATCAGTGAATCCCCTCAAATCAGTGAGTCCCCTCAAGTGAGTGAATCCCCTAACAGCAGTGAGCCCCCCCAGGAAAGTGAGCCCCCTCAAATCAGTGAATCCCCTCAAATCAGTGAGTCCCCTCAAGTGAGTGAATCCCCTAACAGCAGTGAGCCCCCCCAGGAAAGTGAGCCCCCTCAAATCAGTGAATCCCCTCAAATCAGTGAATGCCCTCAAATCAGTGAGACACCCCAAATTAGTGAACCCCCCCTGGAAAGTGACCCCCCCCACAGTGAGCCCCTGCCAGAGAGTCCGGTCGAGGGAGAGCCCCCCCAGACAGATGAGTCCGCACCCACAGACGCGGTCGCCCTGGAGACAGACGGGAGCGTGTCATTGTGATCCCCAAACCCTGAGAGAACCACATGACCCGCAGGACTCCTCCCACAGGAGTCACATGACACGCATAACTCCTCCCACTCCTGAATAACTCTTCCCACATTGGCAGAACTCCTCCCAATCCCACAGGACTCCTCCCACAGATCACCTGACGAGCGAGAGACGACCCTAACACTACATCACGTGGGTCTTCATTTAGCCAATCAACACAGACTTTTTGATGCCACGTGACAGGCAGCAGTGTGAGCATAATGGTTAAGGAACTGGGCTTGTAACTCAGAGGTTCGATCCCAGGTGGGGCACTGCCGTTGTACCCTTGAGCACAAGGTACTTAACCTGGATTGTTTCAGTAAATATCCAGCTGTATAAATGGATTGTATGTAAAAAGAAATGTGAAACTGTGTAAGTTGCTCTGGATAAGAGCGTCTGCTAAATGCCTGTAATGTAATGTCACATGACCTGCCTGAGTTACTGAAATAAAGGATACTGCCACTAGGGGTCACCGGTCTGTACTATCTGACTGTCACCTGCTAATCTGTATGATTCTGGATTGTACTTTTGTTGTTTCATTCAGTTTGTTTTGGTTTTTTTGGCACCAATTTTACTTGTGTTGGTAAAACAGCAGCTCATTGGTGCCACATCTCAGATATTCACCTGATCTGCGTAACATTCCGACTTTTTATATTTAAAAAAACATCTCTATTGAATTGAGAAGACTTTGCTTCAGCAATTAGTGTATGTTTGCAGATTAAAAAAACAAAAAAACAACTAAAACATATTTGGCCTTGATTGCCCATCCTTTAGTAAGACTTCAAATCTGAAGGCTGTGGATTACAGGGATGAGTCCTCTGACTCTCACATGTGCCAGTGTGAACTGTACTGTATTTTCATGTGTTGACCTTTTCATTAAGGATGTGTTGTGAGGTAATGTCTGCATCACGCTGAGCCACCGTGTCTCCTCCAGAACAGAAGTTCCCACAGGGAGTGGGGTGAGGCTACCCCTAGACACCAATCTTAGGTCAGTTGCGTGTATTTCCCACGAGTTTAATGTTTGGATTTGGGGAGGGAAATCTGATCTCAGATCTGTGTATGACAGCTGCGCTCTAACTTTGAAAAATGAAATGATGGCTGGCGATTGGCTATCAACAGTGAGCCATTTGCATTCTGACACCTGGTTGGTTTGTTGAAGCGACGCCGCAGTTCAGTCGCTTTCTGCAATAAGATCAAATCCTGCAGGCGCCCTTGACACAAAATGACACAAAATGCATTTTTTTTAATGAGGTTTGGTTGCAACCAATCGTTAGAAGCAGCTGTCATCAACCTCCCGGCGAAATTATGGGATGGAGCTTCTTAATCCTGCACCAGACCACAGATATTTCCCAGCATGCCTTAAGCATGTTTCATTAGCCCTGTCTGTAGGGCTCAGAGTGCTCGTTCTTGTGACATACCAGGATGGATGACATCACATTTCAGCCAGATATACATTACATTTTACATTACAGATATATGGAGCTCATCGGGCCAGCATCAATATGGAACCAGTAAAGAGGCCAAGAGGCCGCACAACTCCTGTTCCAGGCCCTGGTGATCTCACGTCTGGACTACTGCAATTCCTTGCTACCGGCCTGTGCCATCAAGCCACTGCAACTAGTCCAGAATGCTGCCGCACGTCTGGTGTTCAATCAATCTAAGTTCACCCATATCACCCCTCTACTCTCCTCTCTGCACTGGCTCCTCATCACAGCACGCATCAGATTCAAATCACTGGTGCTTGCTTTTCAAGCGGCTAGAGGAACTGCTCCCCCATACCTCCAGTCACTCATTACTCCCTACACCCCAGCCAGACCACTCTGCTCCGCCTCCTCTGGCAAACTGACTGTCCCATCCCTCCAGGCGCCTGGCAGCCGCTCCTCACGGTCTCGCCTCTTCTCTGTCCTGACCCCTCGGTGGTGGAATGACCTCCCGTAATCGGTCAGGACCGCGGAATCACTTGCGATCTTCCGCAAGACTGAAAACCCACCTTTTCAGACTCTACTACCACTGAATTCTGTACATCTAGCTAATTGTCATCACCACTCCCTACTTGTTCAATACTTCTTGTATATGTATTTTCTTGTATATGAAAGCTTGCTAATAACCGCTTTGTTAGCTAGCGTGGTTTACAAGGTGAAGGGAAAACAATATATAGTGGTGATTATATGACAAATAATTCTAAATGTAGGCTGTGTGATATTTCAAATATATTCATCTATAGCTATATACAGGCATACATACAAAATGTTACTGAGGGAAACACACTTGAAACCTTGAAATGTGCTGATTTCCTATTGATTCTATGGCATCTGCGATTCATTTACACCTCTTGACCTTCATGCTTCAAATGAGATTACTATATAGACATATACAGTTTTTTTTGACAATATAGAGAATTAAATATATTTCAATTTTGTAGTTTGACAATTGGGTGTGTGTGTGTGTGTGTGTGTGTGTGTGTGTAAAACATTCGTCTATATTGTTCACAAATGTTGAAAGGGCGCTGAGAACATAATATAAAAAAAGGCTCCAATAAAATCCACAGGAAAAAAAATAAAGAAAAAATGTGATTGCAATCAAACACAAACAACATCCAGACACGAAACACTGGCCACGTTTTTACATGCAGTTACCCATTTTAGCCAGAAGAGGGCAGTAATGATCAACTGATAAATCTGAAACGATTTAAAACCCAAACATGCTTCTTACGGAGACGAAGTTCGCGTGAACAATATCCCGTGTTGAGTAGCGGAATTACTCATTTACGTAACTACATTTCCCAGTAACGTGTGGTAGTTTAATTACTTCCAAAATCTAGTAGTTAAATAGTTTTATTCGTCAAATTGCGGGGTAGCGTGTACAAAAGTTTGAAGTTACCAGCAGCAGTATTATTATTATATTTATGAACGCAGCTGTTTGATGCAGTTTGATGAGAAGTTGTAGCGGTACTCTTGGCTCATCGTGGACGAGGAGGTGGAACCACCATGGCCGTACCTATCGCCATTCATGAAACGAATAAAAGATAATTATAAAGTTACACTTTTCAGTGCCAACCAAAGCAGAAGTTGCTCAACGCACGGAAGACACCAAGCTTGAACTTGAGAACAAATATTCAGGTGAGTAGCTAGCTAGCCAACATTAGGTTGCTAATTTAGCTGCTGTTTTACCACACAGCTCTGGCTAACTACGTTACTAACTAAGGCAGGGGTGTCAAACTCATTCCATCGAGGGCCGAGTGTATGCAGGTTTCTGTTGTAACCAATGCACTACTCCAGGTGATTTCAATTAGGTCCCTCCCTTGGTTGAAGAAGTGGGCTAATTAGTGAAATCACCTGGTGTAGTGCATTGGTTGCAACAAAAACCTGCATACACTCGGCCCTCGGTGGAATGAGTTTGACACCTGTGAACTAAGGGATGCCTAAGTTTAATGTTGAACTTTGTATTCGGGATTTCCGTCCTCAAAACGGAGGTTGTGGCTTTGGTTCATTCATTAGACATCAACGACCAATTCTCAACGAACAAGGGTCAACTTTGAGAGCTCCTTTAGATTCCGTCTGTATGCAGTGGAGCCGGTGCTGTTTTCTCCTGGTGGGATGCACATAAAAATAATATTTTCATATTATGTGACAGTTCGTTAAGTTAGTTAGTTAGTTAGTTTAGTCTCCATTCACGTCTTTCCATGTAAATGAATGGAGATCAGGCGCATCTTTCCCGAGCCATGCTTCTCAGTGTGAACAGTTCCACAGGGCGGCAGGCTCATAGATGGTGTAACGGTGGGCAGCTAGCCTAGCCACAGGAATGCTAGCTGTCTGTCATCTTGTTTGTTTGTAGCACCTAAGATGGCTAAGCTAGGTAGCATGGAAGCCATTTTGTATGTTGTTCAAGTAGCTTTAAGTCCCAGAGGCCCTTGTAGCCGGTGAAAACTGTAAATGTTAAGCTAGCTATATGCACATAGGTTTAAATGTCATATTGGCTATGTTCCCCTTGTGCGAATGATGATTGTATGAGTGTATTTCATGCCGTCCACAGTGTGTCTATGCGTTTAGAATGACTCCCGTGTGACAGTGAATGTCGAAGTGTACTTCCCTGTGTGGCATTCTTTATGATCATAAAATCACTGAAATGGGAAAGCAAGGTCTTTTGACTCTTGATTTCGTGCCGTTCACCGCTACAATATAAAAACGTAGTTGCCATGTTGGCTGCAGTTGTATGTTATTAAATACAATTGTAATTATTATTATTATTATTATTATTATGTTGCAGCGATACGTCTGCATGGCGGGCAAGATCCGCGTCTAAACAAACGCATGTGTATTGAGAGATCTAACTTCCCCTTATTAAATCTACTGTAACTCACTTGTTATAAACGTGGTAAATGTCTGCATAACATGCAGGTTACTTGATTTCCAAATGTCACAATTGTTGAGTTTCCTCAACGGTTTCCCGCAGAACCTGGCTGTGAACACGGTACGAAGAGGAACCATAAGCAAGGCTCATGGGATAACTTTTCACAGGTAAGTGGCTATTTCACTATTTCACTGTCACTTAAAGCTGGCTTTGAATGACCGACAAATATGATGACATCGCCATGATGACAAAAAAACATACCGTTAGCTATTTGTCAAACCACTGCATGACCAAGTGACAAAGTGATTGATAGGCTTATAATTAATTGTCTTATTGGTATATTGTAATTGAAAAAAAAGTGTGTGTGTTGGGAAGAAGATGAGATTATAATAAATGGATAAGTCCACAGCTTAAGTGGCTTCCGCAACAACGAATTAGATTACTATCAAGTAAACACTGATAATAATGATCATGATAAATTGAATGACATATGAAACATCAAATGTGCTGGTGGGGTATTTCAGGCACCAGACACACACAGACACACACACACACACACACACACACACGATAAGATGACCTAGGTACAAAAGGGGGAAAAAAGGAACAAAAGTGCTTTTGCTCCACTGTGCATATTGGTGTACATTGTAAACTCACTATTTACTCCATGTTCTGGGAATGTAGAACAGGCATCTAATCTCACCCTGGGTAGAAGCTGCTTATTGTATGACATCAAAGTGTTAACTTTTGTAAAAATATATACATTTGACCAGTTTTACTTTTACAAATTGTGTACATTATAAAGACATACTTATCCTTAATTTGCATTGACAGAGTTCCCTGAAAAGATTTTGTCTTCATTGTCAGAGGGAGGTACATACTGTATTTTCAGTATAAAAAATTAAGAAATTGGATTACACTTTATTTTACAGTGTGTTAATTACCAGGTATATTCCTATACCTGTTCTAATTCATGTAGAAGAGCTGAAGTAAAAGTAAGTAAAGCAATGGCCATTTATGTACACATCGTTTTTTTCCTCCATAAAGTAACTTCAATGTAGTTACTTTTTAAAAGTAGTTTTAGTGTAGTTAACTCCTTTTCTCACCATGGTAGCTTTGCTATAGCTTAACTACTTCCAGTGTAGAGTAACTTGGTTAACTACATTTTCAGAGTAACTTCTCCAACACTGGCTTTGGCAGCCAGCGCAGTCCATATTAGATCAGCACACCAAACTTACAAGCCTATATCACATGCCGAGCTGGAAATTATGGAAATTAGAGAAAATAATTGTGGAGAGACAAACTTGGGTTGGTATCACTTTCTTTTGTGATTGCTATGTCTTTAGATTGGACGTTGAGTATTTTGTCTCTGTCTAACTGTTGTGACTGAATAAACCAGCTGTTAATTTTAATTTAATTGAGAGTTGCATATTTTGATTAAGGTTGATCCACCAGAATGCTCTGCCTATCAACGAATTTGGTGATTTAATTGATAATTGGCATCCTGTGTAGTTATATTAAATCAAATAAATATATTGTACATGTAGGATAAGTGAGGGAGTTTTAACACGTAATACCACTTGTGTTCAGTATTCAGTGTGCTGAACTTTAAACAAGGGCATTTCACTGTTAAGGCTACTGGATTCAGGGAATAGACCATTTTAATTTTTTTACATTTTTATTTAAAAATGTTATTTTATTTCTGTTTTTAAATTTCTTTTATTTATTATTATTTTCTCCCGATTTGGTTGCCAATTATACCCTCTATTTATTTCAATTCCCCACCCCCACGAGTCCGCCGCCCGTCCTCCGGGAGCGAGACACACATTCCGGGCCGATTGTTCCCGCCTCTTCCGAGACGGAAATTCTTCCACGGATGCCTTTCACCTTCTCCTCGACGGACTCGTGCCGGCTCACCCTCCCCCCTCCCCCGGAGGCGGACAGCCAAATGCCGCCTCCGATCGGGGCTGACGACCAGGGCTGGTCTGGTAGAGACGCGGGTTTCGAACCGCGTCCCTGACAGGCAGCGCACACCACACCAAAGTGTGGCGCGTTAGACCGCGACGCCATCCGCCTCCCAATAGACCATTTTTTTTCAAACTTCACTTCATGGTTCTGTGTGGCTCAGTAGGTAGAGCACAGAGTTTGCAACGCTTAGGTTGTGGGTTCAATCCCCACTGTGACCACATTTACTGAAAAAAATGTATGCATTCACTACTGTAAGTCACTTTGGATAAAAGCGTCTGCTAAATGGCATATATTATATATTATATTATTATTCACTGTTCCGACACTGCGGATGAGTGACAAACACTGACCCAGCGACACATTCAACGCTGAACAATCACTAAACACCAACCCACAGCACCTCTGTCTCCCCAGCTGTGTGTGTTGTCTGTGGCAGCATTCACCCTGCGCGTGTCTGAGAACCATGAGGGATTTCAGTGTAGCAGTGTAGTGTAATGGTTAGGGGGAACTGGGCTTGTAACTCTGAGGTTGCGGGTTCGATTCCCAGGTCGGGGGTACTGCCACTGTACCCTTGAGCACAAGGTACTGAACCTGAATTGCTTCAGTAAAATATCCAGCTGTATAAATGGATTGTATGTAAAGAAATGTAAACTGTGTAAGTCGCTCTGGATAAGAGCGTCTTGCTAAATGCCTGTAATATAATGTATTCACATACAGACACACACACACACACACGAGGACCCAACGTTGAGAATTGAGAGGGAAGGCAGTATATTTAGGCAGTAAAAACAGTGTAATGGTTTTCCTGAGAGACAGCAGTTCAGGCAGGGTTCAGCTGTCAGAGAGCTGTGCCACTTGCTGGTGGGTGAGTTGTTGGAGGTCTCAGGTCATATGGCTTCCAGTAGCTCCAGTCACTCTTAACAGTTCATTAGCCAATCACTAGGGTCCTCCAGGCTGGTGATTGTGATTGGCTGAGTGCTGGTCAGGCTGGTGTTAGGGGTGTGTCCTCTCTGCGCTGGGCGTGTCTGTGGCCATGGGGGAGGAGGGGGCGCTGCTGTCTGCACACAGAGAGGAACCAGGAGTGAGACTCCAAACACACAACACACACACACAGTACTGCACCTATCATCTCTCTATTCTCAAAACACACACACACACACACACACACACACACTGAGCTCTCTGTACACACACACTGAGCTCCCTGTACGTACACACACACACACACACACACACATACACTGAGCTCTCTGTACACACACTATATACACACTATACACACACACTGCTTCCCGTCTGGGGGAGAGGCCTAACCTTTATAAAGACAGAAGGTACATATCTGATATGTGAGAATATGTAATATGTGAGAAAAGGGTCACATGTCCACAGTGTCCCGAACAGAGCGGGCATGGGGCCCGTCACGGGGGGAGGGGGTCACTCACAGCTGAGTGGGCGCTCAGGGCAGGGGTGCGGGGCGCAGGAGGAGGGGGACAGGACCCTCTGGGGGATGTAGGCGTCCACAGGGGGCTGGGTCTGCGAGGCGAATATGGCCGACAGAGCTGCAGGGAGCAGTGAGTCAACGCACAACATGAACACACACCATCTCTCTGAGCAAACAGACTCTCACACGCGCACACACACACGCACACTCGTCATTGTGTAATCGTGTCATTGTTTCATTGCCTCAAGTGATTCCACCAGTGTCTTATTTCACCGGATTGTTTGAGTGCATTATTGTCTTAGTGATTTCACCTGTGTCTTATTTTGTGTCCTTTTTTAAGCTGTCTGTTTTCTCTGTTCTGTGCCTGGCTTTAATCGTTTTTTTCCCCGTGTTTGCTTGTCAGTGTTACCATTCTGAGCTTTTGCTGTTCAACTTGTGTGTGTGTGTGTGTGTGTGAGAGAGAGAGTGTATATAGTGTGTGTGTGTATACTGTGTGTATACTGTATATAGTGTGTATATAGTGTGTGTGTGTATAGTGTGTGTGTACAGTTGTACAGTGTGTGTATAGTGTGTATATACCCCTGTTGGCTCTGGAGTCGCCGTCGTTTTCACACACGGCGCTCAGGAACTCGTCCACCTGCTTGAGAGACAGCGAGTTGTGCAGCGTCTCCAGAGGGTAGATAGAGGGCACCAGAGAGTAGCCCTCGAACCCTGCAGAGAGAGCCCCGCCCCCACCATCAGACCATGCCACACGCTAACCACACACCACACGCTAACCACACGCTAAACCAGACATGAGACATTTTATCTACAAGGGTTTGGAGCACGTCTGAGAACACAGTGTAACCCTACACTCTGGTGCAGTCAGGAGGGCAAACGGCTGCACACACACACTCACTCACACACACACACACTCTCTCTCTCACACACACACACACATATACACACTCACACACACATATATATATACACACACACACACAGACAGACACACATGCACACTCACACACACATATAGACACATACACTCCCACACACAGACACACACGCAAACACACACACCGACATGATCACACGCACAAACTCACACACGCACACACACTCACACACACACACACTCTCACACTCACACACATACATATACATATACACACTATTGACATACTATACATTTTCACAAAGTCTGCTGCCTCAGTTTTTATGATGGCAATTTGCATATACTCCAGAATGTTATGAAGAGTGATCAGATGAATTGCAATTAATTGCAAAGCCCCTCTTTGCCATGAAAATGAACTTAATCCCCAAAAAAAACATTTACACTGCATTTCAGCCCTGCCACAAAAGGAATAGCTGACATCATGTCAGTGATTCTCTCGTTAACACAGGTGAGAGTGTTGATGAGGACAAGGCTGGAGATCACTCTGTCATGCTGATTGAGTTAGAATAACAGACAGGGGGGGGCGCTAGCGAGCAGCAATGGAGTAGGCTGTGTTTTTGTGAGCTCTGCTGAAATCCGTACAAAATATATATTATTGGCACGATATTCTCGCAAAAGGTCGCTAAGTGACGTCGTTTACTTGTTGGTGTCTCCTTGTGCACATTCTTTTGTTTTTCTTTATGTAAATTGCCTCTGGACTGCGAAAGTTTGCGTATACAGGATCTGCTAGCAAGAGACACGCGGAAGCTACTAGCAAGACTGATACCGATCCTAGCAAACTAGCTAAAATGGTGGATATGAACAAGTTGAGGGCTGAGGTTTTGACTTCTCTGAAAAGTGACATTGCCACTCTCATTCGATCTGAATTGAAGTCCGTGCTCGCGGAGGGGTTTGGCGACATCAAATCCGAGCTCCAAGCGGTAAAATTGGAACTCGCCGCCAATACCGCTATGCTTCGCTCCGACCTGGATAAAATGAAAGCGACCATGACTGACATGGAGCATGGTCTATCCACATCCTCGGATGACATGACTGCTTTGCAAACCACTGTGGGCAAACTGGAATCGGCAGTGACAAGTCTGCAAGAAAAATTCCTTGACCTAGAGGGGCGAATGAGGAGGTCTAATATCCGTATACTCAATGTCGCGGAGGGACCGGGCTCGGCTTCCCCTACGGCTGTTTCAAAGTTGCTGCGAGAAGCTGTGCACCTGGACAAGGACCTGGTGATAGACAGATCGCATCGCAGTCTTCAACCAAAACACCCCAGTGGCAAACCTAGGGCTATCATAGCTAAGCTACATTACTATCAGGATTGTGCTGATATCCTTCGGAGGGCCAGGGAAGCCGGTCCGTTGCAGTTTAATGGGACGGCAATCCTGATCTTCCCCGACTACCCCCCAAGCGTCGCTCAGGCAAGATCAGCGTTCATTGATGTTAGGAAGCTTCTGCGAGGATGAGACGGAGTCCGGTACGGCATGTACTATCCTGCAAGATTTCGGATTACACACAACGGTACCGAGAAGCAGTTTCAAGATCCAGTGGAGGCAATGGTGTATGTAAAGGCGAATATTTTGCAACTGGCTGAGGACGGGTAATGTAATGTCATCGGATGCATACATAGAACTTCGGCAAATTTTATTGTTTATAAAAAGAGACTGAACCATTTCTTGTTTATTAGAGATGACTGCCCGATATGATCTATGTTTTCATTATTCTTTTGCTTTGCTGAGTCTATGCGCATTGACTGGGAATGCTGGTTATAAAGACTGGACCAATTATTGTTTACATAAAACGGCTGTCCGATATAACCTCCGTTTATTGTCTTTCTGCTCAAAGAAAGCTTACAAATGTTAAATGACAACGGAGGGAAAAGGGGGAAAAAAGAAAAAGAAAAATGTTTAGTGACAGCAATCTTCTGTTAAGATTATTTTATTTGGACTATTATCACAATTAATATTATAGCAGAGGCTGCCATTTCTGAAGTGTTACCAGTGTGCCTTCAGGGAGGCACAGAAGAGACTGTTTTGATTTGAAAACTCTGTTTGTGTGAACAAAAGTTTATATAATGTTAAAAAGTGCCTTTTCATTTCAGCTAACAGCAGAGTTACCTGTTAAGGTTAGTGTTCCTCAAACAAGCACTTTAATGTGTGGATGTTACTTCGAGGGGTTAGAAGTCACTGTGTTATGGGAGGTGACGGGAAGGGATTCTATTGCACTGAACTTTCACTTGGTACTTGTTTACTTTTGTTTTTGCACTATTTGCTTGGAGGTGTGGTTATACTTACAAAATATGGCTTCAGTATGTAAATGTATCATTGGCATTTATCTTTCTGAGGTAGAACATGGCTGAACCACATTCACATAGGTCAGGATCAGGTTGCCAGGTGACTTTTGTTAGTTGGAACGTCAAATCAATGAACCAGTTAGTAAAATGTAAGAGAGTGCTTTCACGTTTAATTAAACTTAAGGTGGGGATTGCTTTTCTTCAAGAGACCCATTTGCGCAATTGTGACCATTTTAGGATTAGGGGGGGGTGGATAGGACAGTCATATCACTCAAATTTCCACTCTTAAGTCCAGGGGGGTCGCTATTCTCATTAATAAAAATGTTCAATTTACAATGTCACAAGTTGAAGCGGATTCTACAGGCCGATATGTTATAGTAGTAGGCAGATTGTACGATACACCAGTAATTTTAGCCAATATATATGCACCCAATTGCGACGACAGTGCATTCTTTACAAAAGTTTTTTCACGTATTCCAAACATAGATACACACCGTCTTATTTTGGGTGGGGACATGAACTGTGTATTGTCGCCCTCTTTAGACCGCAGTTCAACCAAACAGATGGCACCAACTAAAGCGGCTTCTACAATACATTTATTTTTTGAAACTTATGGTATAGCTGATGTGTGGCGCTTTCAAAATCCCACATCTAGAACATACTCTTTTTTCTCACCAGTCCACAAAACCTATTCGCGTATAGATTACTTTTTTGTGGACAAGATCTTTCTTCCATTAATAACTGAATGTGACTACCATGCAATAGTCATTTCTGACCACGCTCCATTGGTGATGACGTTGAACATACCAAGTTCACATTCCAATTACCGCCCCTGGCGCTTTAATACATTATTACTTTCAGATGAGGCCTTTGTTGAGTTTATCTCCACTCAACTAAATATATTCTTAGAACTTAACCAGACCCCCGGAATGTCTTCCTCAGTGGTGTGGGAATCAATGAAAGCATATCTAAGAGGGCAAATTATATCCTACAGTGCCCAACTTAGAAAGGCCCAGAATGAACGGCTAGAGAAATTAACAAATGATATTTTAAACATAGACATGCTTATTGCCTTTTGTCAACAAGGCATGCTGAGAATCTTATTAATAAAACACGACACAGGACTTATGAGTTTGGGGAGAAAACTGGTAAAATTCTTGCTCATCAACTACGCCAGAAAACCGCGGCCCAATCTATACCTGGAATAAAAGATAAATTTGGCATCAAACATACAGACCATGTAGAGATTAATCAGTGCTTTCAGGAATACTACTCCAAACTATATACATCTGAATCGCACAATAACAAAACACTTTTTGACTCCTTCTTTGATAAAATAATCATCCCCTCAGTTGATGAAGAGACTGCGGCTAATCTGGAAAACCCGTTCTCTGTACAGGAACTTATCACTGCAGCTAAATCCATGCAAAATGGAAAATCGCCGGGTCCAGATGGATTCCCAAGTGAATTTTATAAGACATTTGCTGATCAATTGGCCCCCATTCTGCTATTGGTCTTTGATGAGTCATTTGAATCTGGCTCGTTGCCCCCAACAACGCGTCAAGCAGTCATCTCTCTTATTCTTAAAAAAGACAAACCGCCCCTGGAGTGTGGTTCATTTCGGCCCATTTCCCTATTAAATGTAGATAGTAAACTACTTGCAAAGATATTGGCCCGACGTTTGGAGGCTATACTGCCCTCTATTATATTGGACGACCAAACGGGGTTTATAAAAAATCGCCACTCATTTTTCAACTTATGTCGCTTATATAATATTTTGTATGATCCCACTCCACCTGACACTCCTAAAGTAATAATATCACTTTTGACAGGGTGGAGTGGGACTACCTTTTCTATACCTTAGGTCGATTTGGATTTGGACCAAAACTTATATCTTGGTTTAAGATTCTTTATTTTTCCCCCTTAGCTGCAGTACGCACAAACTCCACCCTCTCTCCTTTTTTCTCACTCAGACGCGGCACTAGACAGGGATGCCCTCTGTCACCCCTTCTGTTTGCTGTAGCGATCGAGCGACTTGCCGCAGCTATACGTAGCGAGACGAGGATCAAGGGTATACGAAGAGGAACTATTGAGCATAAAATATCACTCTATGCTGATGATATGCTTTTATATATATCTGATCCATTAATTAGTATACCCAAAACAATTGACCTACTAAATGAATTCGGCAGGATATCTGGATACAAAATAAACTTGCAGAAGAGTGAACTTATGCCTATAAACGCAGCAGCCAAATCCCTTTAAAATGAGTACGCACAAGTTTAAGTATTTAGGTATCTGGGTCACACATCACTTTAAAGATCTTTATAAGGCCAATTTTACCCCACTTATGGCGACTCTGAAACAGGACCTAGAAAGATGGGACATTCTACCTTTGGAGTTGGGAGGTAGAATAAATACAATTAAAATGAATGTTCTTCCTCGGTTTCTGTATATTTTTCAATGCCTCCCTATATTTCTGACTAAAACATTCTTCATGTCCATCGATGGGCTAATATCTTCCTTTATCTGGCAAAAGAAACGACCACGGATAAACAAAAATATATTGCAACGACACCGTCTACACGGTGGACTAGGTTTGCCCAATTTTCATTTTTATTATTGGGATGCCAATATCAGTATCATGTCACATTGGAAGCATTACTCACTTGATAACACTCTGCCTAAATGGCTACTATTGGAGGGCACTTCCTGTAGATCTGCTTCACTCCATGCTCTACTCTGCTCGAAGCTCCCACTTCCTGAATCTATATACATACTCTGCCAACCCAGTTGTAAAGCACTCTCTTAAAATTTGGCCACAATTCAGGCGATCCTTTTCACTCAATGACTTCTCTATTCATGCCCCAATAGCAAAAAATAACATGTTTGCACCCTCTATGACTGACGAAGCATATGGTAGTTGGGCTCAGAGGGGACTGACCAAGTTGAGCAACATGCATGATGGGGGAAATTGTATGTCTTTTGAACAACTTAGATTGAAATACAATATCCCCCGTACTCACTTCTTTCGATTTCTACAGCTTCGTAGTTTTTAATCTGCATCCACATCCCAATTTCCATTGCTACCCCCTGATTCTTTCACCGATTCATTACTAAATCTTAATCCCAATGCAAAGCAAGTTATAGGAACAGTGTATTCTCTACTTAACTCGCATGATTTGCAACCTTTGACCTTGTTGAAGGGCCGGTGGGAAGAGGACTTGGGTATAACACTTTCTGATGAAACCTGGCATGGTGCTTTGGACAGAATACATTCTTCGTCAGTTTGTTTGAAGCACACGGTTATTCAATTCAAGATTGTACATCGATTACATTGGTCCAGTGACGTGCGGTGAGGTCAATGGTTGGGGAGGCACTGGATATCAGTGTAGGGCGACCAGATTTTCAAAACCTCAAACCTGAACACTTTGTAGGCTATATGAACGCGCCGCACATGCACGCGCACCGAAAATGCAGATCTACAGTGCTATTATACAATGTTTTAATACAGATAACATAAACATTCTGATTTTCACACCAAATAGCCCGCCCCAATTATTAAAAAAAGACGTTATATCTGACGGCGAGGACCGGAGGGGCATTCCTACCGACCCCTGGCCTCGGCTATGTAAGCGCTGAGTAACGGGAAAATTTGAACGTGATTGTTAAAAAACGGGAAAAATATAGCTGATTTTAGATGCAATTCACTTTCGTTTTAGTTAGTTTTGGGTCGTTCATTGTAGATTTTATTTAGTTTTTATTTTCATTTCAGTTAGGCTATTTCCACTGCTATTATTTTGTTATAATCCTGACACAGGCACAAGTTAAAGTGAAAATATTGCTTAGCTTACCTTTACTTGTAAATGAAGTCCATTCGCCTTTCTTTCTGGACGAAATCTCTGTGACTCTGTTGTAAAAGTCCAGTTTTGAAAAATTTCTCAGTTTAGAAATCAAATCCTCCATTTTCAGAGCGAAAAATCAGTGCATTTGTTTGGTTGTTGTTCTTTTAACTTTTGCAAGAGTAAACCGAGTCGTAAACCTCAGGCTCACTATCGCCCCCGTCTGTGAGGCAGAGGTACTGGCTGCCTCAAGGCAAGCCTTTTCCTTGTGGATTTATGTCAGATCAATAAGACTTAAATATTACACACATACGCGAAATACATTACCGAACACTATGGAAATTAAGACGTATAATAAAAGTGTCTTCAAACATGATATTGGAAACATACAGAGAAATGGCAACAAGCACGCGCCAATTGCACGCGCTCAATTTAGTTTGTGAGGGATTGCGCAATCTGGGGAGAGGCTCGGCTCGTCACTGCCTCACCTCTCGTCTCTCTTGTATTTGAACAGGAAATACAGAATTTCAGCGATTTTGACTATAAAAACGATCAAAACTTATAGGAACCACACCGAAATTGCATTGAAAGCACAGACGAGTGGACAAACATTAATACTTATTTTATTTTATTATTTCTTTTTTTACTTCTCATGAAGACAGGTGAGGCTCTGCCTCACCTGCCTCCCCTGACCGCACGTCCCTGCATTGGTCCAAGGTAAGATTAGCAAAATTTACATCAGATATTGATCCAACTTGTGACCGGTGTAAACAAGCACCAGCTACTCTCTCACACATGTTTCGGCAATGCCCAAGGCTGTCTGATTTCTGGCTTTCAATATTTAAATTTATTTCAGAAGCGTTAGAGATAACTATAGAACCCTCTGCCATTGTTGCAATATTTGGGGTGGTCCCATCTGATACTCTGATCAGGAGTCATGTTAAAATAATAATGGCCTTTGCTACCTTTCTGGCAAGGAGATTGATATTATTGAAGTGGAAGGATACTTTTTCTCCAACTTTTAGCCACTGGATTAAAGACCGTATGTATCATCTGACTTTAGAAAAGATCCGTTGCTCTACAAGGAGATATTCTCTTAGCTTTGAGGACATATGGCAACATGTACTGACATGTATAGAGAAGATAGACGCTTCTAAGATCTCCGCCAATAATACGCCATGAACCACTTTCTCCTTTCTTCAAGTACTTTTAATTTTCATTATTTTATTTATTTGTTTATATATTCATTTATCTGTTGTTTTTTTTGTATATGTGTATGTATCTGGTTTTATTTTACTATTTACTGAATATGAAGTACTAGTGCAATGCGGGTGGGGCTCTGTTGGAGAACGAGGGGGGTAGGGTGAAAATATTGTAAAGAAGAATGATATTGTTATTTCTATGTTATTTGTGAAATAAAAAGACTTTGAACAAAAATAATAACAGACTGGAAGCTTTAAAAGGAGGGTGGTGCTTGAAATCATTGTTCTTCCTCTGTTAACCATGATTACCTGCAAGGAAACACGTGCACGTGCAGTCATCGTTGCTTTGCACAAAAAGGGCTTCACAGGCAAGGATATTTTTGCTAGTAAGATTGCACCTAAATCAACCATTTATCGGATCATCAAGAACTTCAAGGAGAGAGGTTCAATTGTTGTGAAGAAGGCTTCAGGGCGCCCAAGAAAGACCAGCAAGCGCCAGGACCGTCTCCTAAAGTTGATTCAGCTGTGGGATCGGGGCACCACCAGTGCAGAGCTTGCTCAGGAATTGCAGCAGGCAGGTGTGAGTGCATCTGCATGCACAGTGAGGCGAAGACTTTTGGAGGATGGCCTGGTGTCAAGAAGGGCAGCAAAGAAGCCACTTCTCTCCAGGAAAAACATCAGGGACAGACTGATATTCTGCAAAAGGTACAGGGATTGGACTGCTGAGGACTGGGGTAAAGTCATTTTCTCTGATGAATCCCCTTTCCGATTATTTGGGGCATCCGGAAAAAAGCTTGTCCGGAGAAGAAAAGGTGAGCGCTACCATCAGTCCTGTGTCATGCCAACAGTAAAGCATCCTGAGACCATTCATGTGTGGGGTTGCTTCTCAGCCAAGGGAGTGTGCTCACTCACAATTTTGCCTAAGAACACAGCCATGAATAAAGAATGGTACCAAAACATCCTCCGAGAGCAACTTCTCCCAACCATCCAAGAACAGTTTGGTGACGAACAATGCCTTTTCCAGCATGATGAAGCACCTTGCCATAAGGCAAAAGTGATAACTAAGTGGCTCGGGGAACAAAACATCGAAATGTTGGGTCCATGGCCAGGAAACTCCCCAGACCTTAATCGCATTGAGAACTTGTGGTCAATCCTCAAGTGGCGGGTGGACAAACAAAAACCCACAAATTCGGACAAACTCCAAGCATTGATTATGCAAGAGTGGGCTGCCATCAGTCCGGATGTGGCCCAGAAGTTAATTGACAGCATGCCTGGGCGAATTGCAGAGGTCTTGAAAAAGAAGGGTCAACACTGCAAATATTGACTCTTTGCATAAACTTAATGTAATTGTCAATAAAAGCCTTTGACACTTGTGAAATGCTTGTAATTATACTTCAGTATACCATAGTAACATCTGACAAAAATATCAAAAAACACTGAAGCAGCAAACTTTGTGAAAACCAATACTTGTGTCGTTCTCAAAACTTTTGGCCACGGCTGTAGACACATACACTCCCACACACACAGACACACACGCAAACACACACACCGACATGATCGCACGCACAAACTCACACACGCACGCACACTCACACACACACACACACACACACACACACACACACACACACACACAATCAGGCAGCATATTCACCACAGAAAGAGACGTGTCTGTAGGGCTTGGCACAGCGCCCCCTGGCTGCAGGTGGGAGCATGCAGAACCCTGTTCATCTCTCTGTCCAGCAATGACCGCTAACCCTAACCTCAACACAACCAGGGAGCTCAGAGACACACATTCAAAAGAGATCTCCTCCAGTGGATCACTCAGATCACTCAGATCACTCCGATCATGAACGTCTTCTGAGACTAGAGACCCGGTGTGTTTTGAGGCTGCGCTGGTCATGTGATCAGTTTCATGGGAAAAGGTGCGACCGTCAACAGAAAGGGAGGGTTAACAATCAAAACACAAAACATACTCCGAACAGATTATATACAAATACATACAGATTATATACAAATACATACACGTGGAAATATAATCTGCAAATACATGTATCTATTGAAAAAACCCTGAGCTGAGGGAGAGAGGGTTACAAAGAGGAAGCGAAATGACAATTAGGAGTGAGAGTCCAGGCCAATGGGTGAGGAGGAAGACCGTTCCCTTAGAAACGTATCATGGAGGACGACTGTGACCATGGGAACACATTGGGAGGGGTTGCTCACTACCATGAAGAATATGAGAATTTAAAAATGTGCTTTAACATTTACATTTACATGTAACTTATCCAACATGCTCTTATCCAAAGCGACTTACACAGTTTAAATTTCATTACATACAATCCATTTATACAGCTGGATATTTTACTGAAGCAATTCAGGTTAAGTACCTTGCTCAAGGGTACAATGGCAGTGCTCCACCTGGGAATCTAACCAGCAACCTCTGAGTTACAAGCCCAGTTCCCTAACCATTACACCACACTGACACTTTTAAAAATGTGCTTCCAAAAGAGGCATGCAGTAACAGAGGAAGAGGACGTACCGTTAGTCGGATGATTTGCATACGACACAGAAAATCTCTTAACTGCTGGCAAAGAGAGCAACTCTGAGGAGATAAAGAGAGGGTTGCTGCCATTACCATCTGTGCGGCTGAACAGCAGGGGGCGCTGTGGAGCTGCTGTTTGGACTGAGACCAGGACGACTAAAGGGGAGTCAGAGATGGCTGGTTTTGATTGTTGGAGATGTTAATGTGATCTGGGAGGTGAAGGTGTGAGTGAGAAGCGTTGGTATAAAAAAAATCTACAACCGGAAACATCACACATCGTAGAGAACGCAGTTCTGTGTGTCTCAGTAGGTAGAGCGTAGTTATGTGTGGCTCAGTAGGTAGAGCGTAGTTATGTGTGGCTCAGTAGGTCGAGCGTGGTTCTGTGTGGCTCAGTAGGTAGAGCGTGGTCCTGTGTGTCTCAGTAGGTAGAGTGTGGTTCTGTGTGGCTCAGTAGGTAGAGCGTAGATCTGTGTGGCTCAGTAGGTCGAGCGTGGTTCTGTGTGGCTCAGTAGGTAGAGCGTGGTTCTGTGTCTCAGTAGGTAGAGTGTAGTTCTGTGTGTCTCAGTAGGTAGAGCGTGGTTCTGTGTGGCTCGGTAGGTAGAGCGTGGTTCTGTGTGTCTCAGTAGGTAGAGCGTGGTTCTGTGTGTCTCAGGAGGTAGAGTGTGGTTCTGTGTGTCTCAGTAGGTAGAGCGTGGTTCTGTGTGGCTCAGTAGGTAGAGCGTGGTTCTGTGTGTCTCAGTAGGTAGAGCGTGGTCCTGTGTGGCTCAGTAGGTAGAGCGTGGTTCTGTGTGTCTCAGTAGGTAGAGCGTGGTTCTGTGTGTCTCAGTAGGTAGAGCGTGGTCCTGTGTGTCTCAGTAGGTAGAGCATGGTTACAGAGCAGGCTAAAGACAGAGAATGGAGAGTTTGGCTCATGAGAGAGGCCATGAATGAAAGAGAAAAGCCGTGACTGTAGAAATTGTGTCCCTCCTAGCATGTGGTTAGCATGCGGTTAGCATGTGATCACTGTGATCCCTCCGCAGGCACCTTGAGCAAATGGAGAATCACTAAAGACCCTGGTCCTGGAGGGTCGCAGGTGTTGCTGGGATTTGTTGTTTCTCAGCCCTTAATTGATCAATGAAAGCAGACAATTCACCACTCACCTCACCTGGGTACCTGGGTCGAAACTGGTGGCTGATTCTACAGCGAAACCAAAAACCAGCCCCCTGCACTAAAGGATCCATAATCTCTCATCTGTAGTGTTCACTCTTCTCCAGACAGTTTCTTGTGTGACTGAGAGATCCCTGGTTGCTAGGGGTGTAACGGTACATGTATTGGTACCGAACCATTCGGTATAGGACTTTCGGTTTGGTACGCGCTGTGAACCGAACTAATGCAATCTCGCTACCGAAAACATACCGAACTGTACCGTTACACCCCTAGTGGATGGCCTGGTCCCCGCTGCAGGTCTATCCCCCCCTCCTCTGGTGATGGGTTGGGCAGTTTGGGACGTACCGTCATTATGGGACAGAGTGTCCGGGGGGGGTGTGGTGTGGTTACCACTGGCGTAGCCCTGCAGGTTGGGGGCACTAGAGGGCCCCCTGAGGATGGTGGTGCTGAAGAGTGGACAGCCTGTCGGAGGGGGAGGGGGAGGGG
Source organism: Aldrovandia affinis (assembly GCA_029706075.1). NCBI lineage: Eukaryota > Metazoa > Chordata > Actinopteri > Notacanthiformes > Halosauridae > Aldrovandia > Aldrovandia affinis. The sequence goes on from JAINUG010000104.1 coordinate 3,251,562, forward strand.
GTTAGTCACATGCAGATATGCAGCCGTCTCCGTTACCATGGCGCCAGAGGAGGTGGCTAAACGGTCACGTGACTCACATGGAGTTCGCTGCTCCAGGCCTGAGCTGGGCTGTCTAAACGGGTTTAATATGAGAGCCTTCAGCTAACAGCAAACACACACACACACACACACACACACACACACACAGCTGTGGCATTACACACACACACGCACACAGCACTAACCTGCACCGCTGGGACGGACCTCGGGCGACTGACGTGAGCAGGAGGGGAACAGACGGTGACCGGCCCCACGAGGGGTCTCACAGAACGCCTGCAGAGACACACAGACAGACAGACATTACTACAGACACGAGAGTGTTTGGTACAGAGCTGTGTGTGTGGTACAGAGCAGTGTGTTTGGTACAGAGCTGTGTTTGGTACAGAGCTGTGTTTGGTACAGAGCTGGGTACAGAATCGTGACGGTGGTATACCTCCATAGTGCTGGCTTTGCGACCGCGATTGAGCGGAGACCGCTTCTGAATGCTGATTGGTTCAGAAAGGGGGGAGGCGTGGTCAGGCTCTTCCGGTGACAGGTCCTCGAGGCTCCCCACGTCTAGATCTCTCTGCTGGTGCAGATTCAACAGGATCAACCCCATACCAGTGCCCCTTAAACCCCCATCACACAACATACACACAACATTCACACAATACAACATCCACACAACATTCACGCAGCATTCACACAGCTCCACACACACAGACACTGAAGTTTAGGACCCTCAGGCTCCTCCCCCTTCCCCCCAGGCCGAACCTCAGCGGAGGCGGGCCGGAAGCCGAAGCCCAGCGGCACGTTGTCCTGGTCCTCACAGCCCCTCACCCCCGGACTGAAGTGCAGCTCCACATGGAAGCGCTCCTCTGAAGAGGGGTCCTACAGCAGCATACAGAGGGGTCAGAGAGA
>JAINUG010000104.1:3257500-3337500 GCA_029706075.1 Aldrovandia affinis
CTGCACATTCATGTTGCGAATCTCCCGTTCCACCACATCCCAAAGGTTCTCTGTTGCACTGAGATCTGGTGGCTGTGGAAGCCATTGGAGTACACTGAACTTATTGCGCATGGCGCGTTATCCTGCTGGAAGTAGCCATTAGAAGATGGGTAGACTGTGGCCATAAATGGATGCAACAAGACTCAGGTAGGCTGTGGCATTTAAACGATGCTCAATTGGTATTAAGGGGCCTAATGTGTGCCAAGAAAACATTCCCCACACCATTACACCACCACCACAAGTCTGAACTGTTGACACAAGGCAGGATGGATGTATGGATTCATGTTGTTTATGCCAAATTCTGACCCTACCATCTGCATGTCGCAGCATAAATCGAGATTCGTGAGACCAGGCAACGTTTTTCCAATCTTCAACTGTCCAGTTTTGGTGAGCCGGGGCCCACTGTAGCCTCACTTTCCTGTTCTTAGCTGACAGGAGTGGAACCCGGTGTGGTCTTCTGCTGCTGTTGCTCATCCACTTCAAGGTTTGACGTGTTGTGCGTTCAGAGATGCTCTTCTGCATACCACTGTTATAACGCGTAGTTATTTGAGTTACTGTCGCCTTCCTGTCAGCTTGAACCAGTCTGGCCATTTTCCTCTGACCTCTCTCATTAACAAGGCGTTTTCGCCCACAGAACTGCCGCTCACTGGATGTTTTTAGTTTTTTTACACCATTCTCTGTAAACTCTAGAGACTGTTGTGTGTGAAAATCCCATGAGATCAGCAGTTTCTGAGATACTCACACCACCCCGTCTGGCACCAACAGTAATTCCAAGGTCAAAATCACTTAGATCACATTTCTTCCCCATTTTTTGTCTGAACAACAACTGAACCTCTTGACCATGTCTGATGCTTTTATGAATTGAGTTGCTGCCACATGATTGGCTGATTAGGTAATTGTATTAACGAGCAGGTGTACCTAATAAAGTGGCCACAGTGTATGTATATATACATATATATATATATATATATATACACACACACACACACACGTACATATACATTACAATCTTAAAGAAATTATTGCATTTGATAATTTAATGCTGAATCATAACATTTTAAAATGATTCTGTGCTATAGCATTATACTATGAGATACAGTTAAGTTGTGACAGATATCTGAGACCTGGACCAAATAAGTACAACTGTTCATCAGGAAATATGAATGTTATGAAAATGAATGTTCAATGCAGGGCCCCCAAATCTGGTTATACTTATGTTGAAAGATAGAAACACCGGTTTTGAAAATAGAACAGTCAGCTACACAACGTCCTTGATGATTAGTAAAATGAATCACGTACCAGTTGTGAAAAAAACTAAACTATTTATCAAAACACAACAGATTATAATCAAGATGCAAATCCACATGTTCCCTAAAAACCCAGTCATGCAAGCTGAACAGCGTGTCGTAAAGCTCAAAGTCCTAGTCTGCTCATTAGATATCTATTCTATGTACATAAAATTACAATGAATGTGGAAATGATTGTTTAGGGTGATGGGGAAATGGGGTTTAGGGTGATGGGGTTTAGTGTGATGGGGATTACTGTGATGGGGTACAGGGGTTTAGAGTGATGGGGTACACGGGTTTAGGGTGATGGGGTACAGGGGTTTAGTGGGGTACAGAGCAGGGGGTTAGTGTGATGGGGGGCAGGTGCAGGGGCATTAGCGGGGGGCACACAGAGCACATCCCTTCTTACCACAGTCTATGGGGGACTCACAGCCCATGGCCCTGTGACCTCCAGCTGCTTCCCCAGCAGAGCAGGGAGGGAGAGAAGAGGAGAGATACTGTAACAGGGAACAAACCCACGCCTTCCCCGTAAACACACATGCCTCCTCCCTCACACACCTTCACCCCAAACACACATGCCTCCTCCCTCACACACACCTTCCCCTTAAACACCTTCACCCCAAACACAAACCTTTCCCTTAAACACACCTCCTCAAACACACACACCTTACCCACACACACACTCTCAATGAGTCAAATATTCACCTATTTACATATCTGCACACATGTTGTAAGAATACTTCTGGACCCATGTTGTTACTACCTGCACTGGACATACCATATGTGCACACTGTGTGCCCCATCCCCCCGGGGCTGCCAAAGTGTTTCCTTTATTTTGGCAAGGACCTGAAGCTAACTGCGATTCCAATAGTTCTGTGTTTCACATCAGCTCTGAATCTGGAGCTCGGACTATAATCCGCGTCCTGTCACTCATTACCACTGACTCACTCATTACCACTGACTCACTCATTACCACTAACTCTCTCATTATTGCGGCAGTGTAGTATAATGGTTAGGGAACTGGAATTGTAACTCAGAGGTTGCTGGTTCAAGTCCAGGTGGAGCACTGCCATTGTACCCTTGAGCAAGGTACTTAACCTGAATTGCTTCAGTAAAATATCCAGCTGTATAAATGGATTGTATGTAAAGAAATGTAAACTGTGTAAGTCGCTCTGGATAAGAGCGTCTGCTAAATGGCATATATTATTATTATATTATCTTTACATATGAGACACAGTGACTGTGCAGCTCAGCTGCAGAGTGAAACACAGTGACTGCGCAGCTCAGCTGCAGGACTGCAGAGTGAAAAGCAGCCAGCCCTTTCAGAGGAGATTGGACGCAGCTGTGATTCGACGGGCACTCCAAAGTGTGAGGGAAAAGAAAATCTTGGATAAAAACATTTAAAAAAGAAAAAAAAAAACGACAAATGACTGTCCATGCAAATTAGGTACACGCATTCACCAAAACATTGAACTGATGTGTGTTTAGAAATTGAGTCATTAATACGGGAGCACCAGATCCATGCAGTCTGTACACAGTGATAACGCAGAATTCACCAGACTTGGAGTGCCAAAAACACCAGAGAAAGATTATTTCAAGATTATTTATCTTAACCCTCCCGTTGTCCTCGGGTCAAAATGACCCGCCACTGTGTTTAACAGCAGAGAAAAATCCCCTAAATGATATTTTTTCAACTTGAAATTTGATGACTTTTCCTAGATTGACCCCAACATTAGAAAAAGTGAAATGTTGCCTTTATTCATATTTCCATGTAAGCTGTACAAAAAAAGGTACTAATATTGTCAAATTGAGTTGAAATCACAGTCACAGAGTCAGTTACACACCACAAAAATGGCACTATAGGTGAGAGTGTCTAGAAACGCGGGAACAGACAGGCTCTCGTGATTGAAATGTAACAATGTTGCCACCTTGTCTGTATATGTGCAGTTTCAAACCCTACATAGGGTAAAACTTGCATACTGCCCTACATGTGCTAATTAGTTGACTGAGTTATGTTGTTTGGTTCACATGTTCACATTTTTGTTTTGTATATTTTATTACATTGTTCACTGGCAAAAAAAACGGACTTATTGGGATAAATAAAAATGGATTCAAAACTACTTTTTGCACATTTCTGCTACTTTCTTAAGCTATAGAAATACTATACAAATACTGCTTACTACCTATACAGTAAAAAATAATACAATTGACAGTGTCACAGAAATGAGTGGTGTCTCCTGAATAAATGCAGTCTTTCTGCCATGTGAAGAGGGAAAACTCAGGTATTCACACAATTTGTGGTGAATGACAAGTTGTTTCTTCAGGCAAAATAGATTTGGTGTTTAAAATTCAATTAAGCTGCTTTATATTGGGGGTTTAGTGAAGGCGGGTCATTTTGACTACACGACTACTGTTTTTATGAATGAGTCTGTATAAAACCTACACTACTGTTTTTTTTGTTTTGAAAAAAAATGTATTTCACATTTTTTCCCATTTTTCTCCCAATTTGGTTGCCAATTATACCCTCTTTATTTCAATTCCCCACCCCCACGAGTCCGCCGCCCGTCCTCCGGGGCGAGGGATGATTGTTCCCGCCTCTTCCGAGACGGAAATTCTTCCACGGACGCCTTTTACCTTCTCCTCAACGGACTCGTGCCGGCTCACCCTCCCCAATGGAGGCGGACAGCCAAATGCCGCCTCTGATCAGGGCTGACGACCAGTGCCGGTCTGGTAGAGACGCGGGTTTCGAACCGCGTCCCTGACAGGCAGCACACACCACACCAAAGTGTGGCGCGTTAGACCGCTACGCCATCCGCCGCCCGATAACTACTGTTTTTATGAATGAGTCTGTATGGCCATGGGACCCTTACAATGAGGAACACCGATAAACACCAACACCCTGCATTGGGTGAGGAAGCCACAATCGCACACACAATACCTCAATCCTTACGCCTGCCTGACAAGCCAAAACAACGCTGAGCATTTAACTTTAGTAAAAATGTCCTTATAGTATCTTGTGCATTTGCATTTGCCCAATAAGTCATGTTTGAAATGAGAAAGGTATTTCTTGGAATGTGCGTGGTATGAATAGATCAGTGCAGCTTGTCTGAAAGGACCAGGACAGATCAACGTGTGCCCTGAAGAAGCTCTGACACATTCACTGTAAAGTCAGGAGGTTTTTGGCGGGTGAGAATTACAGTAACGCACAGTGTCAGTGTCGCCATTGGTCACACCCCCTTCATGAAATCGTCCTATCGGAATGTTTCATATCCAACCGTAGGAAGACAGAACTTTAAGTGTTAAAGTTAAAGTACAGGCCTGAGCATCTGGTGGGTCCGATAGAACCAGAACCTGGGCCTGCTCTGACAGCGACCTGCTGGCTCAGGTGTCAGGGGTGCGAGGTCAGGGGTGAAAGGTCACAGGTCAGTGCTGTACCTTGCCCTCCCGGGTACATGCAGCGGAAGGCGCGGCCCAGCTCCTCAGCTTGCACCCGGCCCGCGGGGGTCAGCTCCCCCACTTCAGCACCAGCAGCAGAGACGGGCCCTCTTTCAGTGAGTCTGAGAGGGGCCAAGAGTGGGTCAGACAGTACACACACACACACACACACACACACACACACACTCACTATACACAATACACACACACACACACTATACACACACTATACACACACACTCACTATACACACTATACACACACACACACACACACAAACACTATACACACACACACTCACTATACACACTATACACACACACTCACTATACACACCCACACACACTCACTATACACACACACACACACACAACACACACACACTGACTATACATACACATACACACACACATACTCACTGTACACACACACACTCACTATACATACACACACACACTCTCACACACACATAAACATACACACACACACACTCACACTCCCATACACACACTCACTATACATACACACACTCACACACACACGCACACACACACACACACACGCACACTCTCACACTCTCATACACACTCACACACACACACACACACAACACACACACACTCACTATACATACACATACACACACACATACTCACTGTACACACACACACTCACTATACATACACACACACACTCTCACACACACACGCTCACACTCACACATACTCTCACACACATAAACATACACACACACACACTCACACTCCCATACACACACTCACTATACATACACACACTCACACACACACACACACACACACACACACACACACGCACACTCTCACACACTCTCATACACACTCACACACACACACACACACTATTACACTCACACACACACTCACACACACACACACACACACACACACACTCTTACACACACACACGCACTATACACACACACATACTCTCACATACACACACACACACACACACACAGAACCGGTGGTCACATGGCTCAGAGCGTACCCTCTTCTTCGCTGGACGTTTTGGGTCGTCCGTGAGGCAGGTAGGTGAGCTGGACCTTCCGGTTTATCCCAGAGAAATGACCGTACCTGCAACAAACAGCAGCCCTTAATCCAAGCCCAGTCAATGGGAAAGCCCTCTCTCAAAGCCTGGCCAATGAGAAGGCCCTTAATCAAAGCCTGGCCAATGGGAAAGCCCTCTCTCAAAGTCCAAACATTACATACGTTTTAGCATTTAGCAGACGCTCTTATCCAGAGGGACATACAAGATGTGCATTAATACATGATAAGATCAATCTCGCAAGAGATCAGTGCAGTGACACAGTAATATATATAATTGTTGGCAGCTGCATATCGTACCTGTAACACAGGGACAAACAAAGTGAAGACCCTTAATCAAAGCTTGGCCAATGGGAGGCCCTTAATCAAAGCTTGGCCAATGGAAAGGCCCTTAATCAAAGCTTGGCCAATGGGAGGCCATTAATCAAAATCTGGCCAATGAGAAGGCCCTCAATCAAAGCATGGCCAATGGGAAGGCCCATAATCAAAACCTGGCAAATGGGAGGCCCTTAATCACAGCCTGACCAATGAGAAGGCCTTTAATCAAAATCTGGCCAATGGGAAGGCCCTTAATCACAGCCTGGCCAATGAGAAGGCCCTTAATCAAAACCTGGCCAATGGGAAGGTGACTTTGTATTCTGCACCACGTCGTGCCTACAGGTGTCCGTCAGCATGCCCTTTCAAAACATCTGTCTGTCCCATCATCTAACATGCGCCTAGTCTGTTATATTTAACACTAAAAGTTATTTTTGGCAGGGAACATTGGTGTGGCTGGTCCAGGCTTTGGTACGATGTGCAGCTGCCAACAGTGATATCTATTACTGTGTCACTACACTGATCTCTTGTGTGAACAATTATTAATCTTACCATGTATTAATGCACTTTATACAAGTCGCTCTGGATAAGAGCGTCTGCTAAATGGTGTAAATGTTAATTCATCTCTGCAGAACAATATGCAGGTGACACAGTTTAACACTGATAAACCACACCAGATACACAATCAATGAATGAACACTGATAAAACCACAGCAACTACAAAATTATTTCAGCCACTCTTGGAGAGAAATGGATTAAAAACATTGGGTTAAAAATATATTTATTGTTAAAACTCTTTAGGAGATGCCTTTTTCCCCATGCACCATGGTTGAGCTCTGGAGCAGTGGCAGAAAGCTTGTTATCCCTCAGCGTGTTCGAGCGGGACGGGTGCAAAGTGGGCAGGGTTAGGAGGTTGTGATTGTTGAGCACCGCAGACAGACAGACATACAGACAGACACACACGGCATCACAGCACGCGCAAACGACAGGCCGCTTCGATCTCACGCCCTGGTCCCAAACACGGAGACGGGTGCCTCTCCCACCCTCACGGGCTTCCAATGTCCTGCCGGGGTCCGAGTTTCAGGAGAGGGTAAAGTTAGGGGGTCAGAGGGCCTCCCAGGTGGTCTAGCGGTTACAACGTTCAATGCTGGCCACTGCGACCGGGGTTCCATTCCACCAGCCACACCAGAGCCGACTTTGGCCGGGAGTGCCACTAGGGGGCGGCGATTGGCTGTCCACCCCAGGGAGGGGGGAGGGAAGCCGATATGAGCTTGCTGCGTAATAGGAGTGGCTCTGGAGTACTGGAGTTACAGTCGACGGCTTGGCGAGTTACATCTCGGAGGAGGCGGAACATCGCTTTGTCACTGCCGGTCTCAGGGCTACGGCAGAGAACTCACAATACGAGGGGGGGGATTGACATGAAAAGAGAGGGTGTAATTGGCGACTAAATTGGGAGAAATTGGGATCAAATCAGAAACAAATTATTTTAAAAAATTATAATAATTAAGTTAGGGGGTCAGTACGATGCACGAACACGACATACGAACACACCCCTGGGTTAAATGTTACAGAGAGGATAAACCTTTCTGTCCTCCCAAACACAACGGGACAAAGAAGTGCCTACTGATAGTCATTCACGCTGGACTCCCTTCAGGGAAAAGAGGGAGGGAGGGAGAGAAAGAGAGGAACAGCAGTTAAGAGACAGTGACTATTTCTGTCCATTGTACTGTATCAGCAGCTGGTCCGTGTGCTCATGGCCCAGTTCTCAGCCACACTGACTCACATCTCCAGAACCGTCTTCAGTTGCCCCAGTTTGGACTTCTTCTCCTCGACCTCACAATCACTGTTCTGTCCCGCATCCACCAGCAGCCGTCGAGCGATGTCCAGAACCTCCTGAGAGACAGAAAGCACAACTGACACCTGACTCACATTACTGACATAATGGTGTGTGTGTGTGTGTGGTTCTGTGTGGCTCAGTAGGTAGAGCGTGGTTCTGTGTGGCTCAGTAGGTAGAGCGTGGTTCTGTGTGTCTCAGTAGGTAGAGCGTGGTTCTGTGTGTCTCAGTAGGTAGAGCGTGGTTCTGTGTGTCTCAGTAGGTAGAGCGTGGTTCTGTGTGGCTCAGTAGGTAGAGCGTGGTTCTGTGTGTCTCAGTTGGTAGAGCATGGTTCTGTGTGGATAAGTAGGTAGAGCGTGGTTCTGTGTAGCTCAGTAGGTAGAGCATGGTTCTGTGTAGCTCAGTAGGTAGAGCAAGGTTCTGTGTAGCTCAGTAGGTAGAGCATGGTTCTGTGTGACTCAGTAGGTAGAGCATGGCGCTGACAACGCTTAGGTTGTGGGTTCGATTCCCGCTGGAACCACATATAGTGAAAAATGTATGCACTCATTACTGTAAGTCGCTTTGGATAAATGTATATGTATGTTATATTGTTATGTTATGAATGATATTGTTATGTTATGAATGATATGGTGACTCACTCACCTGCAGCTGTTTGGGTTTCTTCAGCTTCAGTTTGCCGCTCTTGTATCCTCCGTATTTCCCAAACAGCTCAAAGAACCTGCAGAGATAGCACACATCTGGCCAGTGGAGATCTGGCCAGTGGTGTGTGTGTGTGTGTGTGTGTGTGTGTGTGTGTGTGTGTGTGTGTGTGTGTGTGTGTGTGTGTGTGTGTGTGTGTGTGTGTGTGTGTGTGTGTGTGTGTGTGTGTGTGTGTGTGTGTGTGTGTGTGTGTGTGTGTGTGTGTGTGTGGTTGTGTGATGGGTGTGTGTGTGTGTGTGTGTGTGATGGTTGTGTAATGGTTGTGTGAGGGTTGTGTGTGTGTGTGTGTGTGTGTGTGTAATGGTTGTGTGATGGTTGTGTAATGGCTGTGTGTGTGTGTGTGTAATGGTTGTGTAATGGTTGTGTGATGGTTGTGTAATGGCTGTGTGTGTGTGTGTGTGTGTGTAATGGTTGTGTGTGTAATGGTTGTGTGATGGTTGTGTAATGGTTGTGTAATGGTTGTTTAGACTCACATGGAGTTCCGGACCTCCATCTTCATCTTCTGTTTGGGGGTGCGGTCTCCATGTCGGATTATTGCGATGACACAACGCAGCTCCATCCTGTTAACAACATGGAGGCCTTACCCCCTGAGACCACCAGCGCCATTACAGCCCCTAGTGCCATTACAGCCCCTAGTGACATTACAGCGCCATTACAGCGCCATTACAGCCCCATTACAGCCCCTAGTGCCATTACAGCCCCTAGTGTCATTACAGCCCCATTACAGCCCCTAGTGTCATTACAGCCCCATTACAGCCCCTAACGTCATTACAGCCCCTAGTGTCATTACAGCCCCATTACAGCCCCTAGCGTCATTACAGCCCCTAGTGTCATTACAGCCCCATTACAGCCCCTAGTGTCATTACAGCCCCATTACAGCCCCTAGCGTCATTACAGCCCCTAGTGCCATTACAGTCCCTAGTGTCATTACAGCCCCATTACAGCCCCTAGAGCCCCTAGAGCCATTACAGCTCCATTACAGCCCCTAGTGTCATTACAGCCCCTAGTGCCATTACAGCATCATTACAGCCCCTAGTGCCATTACAGCCCCATTACAGCCCCTAGCGTCATTACAGCCCCTAGTGCCATTACAGCCCCATTACAGCCCCTAGTGCCATTACAGTGCCATTACAGCCCCTAGCGTCATTACAGCCCCTAGTGCCATTACAGCCCCATTACAGCCCCTAGTGTCATTACAGCCCCTAGTGTCATTACAGCCCCTAGTGTCATTACAGCCCCTAGTGTCATTACAGCCCCATTACAGCCCCTAGTGTCATTACAGCCCCTAGTGCCATTACAGCCCCTAGTGTAATTACAGCCCCTAGTGCCATTACAGCCCCTAGTGCCATTACAGCGCCATTACAGCCCTGGTTCTAGAGGCAGTGTGTGTGTGAGGGGTGATGACACTATGAATCTTGGGAAAGGTCAGAGTTTGGCAGGGGCCCAGATTAGGGTAAAAGTCATACTTGTCAAAGGGCAAGTATCTTAGAAAAGACACTTGTCCTTCCTAAAAGTTACTTGTCCTTGGTCTATTCACCTTACAATTTTCCTGGAAAGTGCGATCTCTGCTCTCAGAATCTTATTTTCGCTGAGTTTTTAGCTGATCTTCTTTGGTTTTAGGCTTTTTAGTGGGGGGTGGACTTGCACCCTCAATAAATCTCCACATCTTTGAAAATGCAACCACGTCGTATGTAGCCCAAAGATGGACACGACGGTTAACGTTATTTATTTTCTAGACGGATATTTATGTTTGACTTGTGCAGCGTGTGCTCATGGGACTGTGTAGCAGTGAAGCTCTGACGGGTGCCCGCAGGTGGCGTTAGCGACTAGTGCCCTGACTGTACAGTATATCATAACATACACTCTAGTCGGGACTCGAATGAGAGCTTTTTTGTGCCGCTTTTCCCATTTGGAAATATTTTTTAATATCCGTGCATGACGTGTTTGTTACGATGTGAGTGTAAAACAGAAATAGTTCCAGTTAGCTAATAATATATATTTTTTAAATCCTAAATTCACAGTCGTCAGCAGGACAATCACTTGGAAATCGAAGGTTGTCCTTAATTTTTTGTCATCTGAGACGATAGGACGACTGCTAATCTGGGCCCCTGGTTTGGGGTGCTCACATGGTCCCGGCGGTGGTGTGTCTGAGGGGTGAAAGGTCAGAGGTCGGGGCGCTCACATGGTCCCGGAGGTCGTGGGGACGATGGGGATGTCCTCTGCCTCCGTGGGGATGGACCAGGGAATCTGGAACTGAGGAGCCAGCTCCCGCATCACCATGTTCCTAGGCAACAAGCAGCCAATCAGAAACCGGCTCCTGTATGACCATGTTCCTAAGTCACAACCAGCCAATCAGAAACCAGCCTCTGTATGACCATGTTCCTAAGTCACAACCAGCCAACGAGAAACCAGCTTCTGTATGACTGTGTTCCTAAGTCACAACCAGCCAATCAGAAACCAGCTTCTGTATGGCCAGGGCCCGTATGTACAAAGATTTAAGAGTAGGAGTGCTGATCTAGAATCAGCTCATAATGGATATGGTTAGGATATGGACAGGGGAAACCTGATCCTAGATCAGGACTCCTACTCTTAGGATCTGTGTATATATGGCCCCATGTTCCTAAGTCACAGCCAGCGTTCCCTCTCTCTATAAAGCGCTCTGATTGGGTCACACACACATCCGCTCTCACCCCAGGACTTTGGCACAGTCGTCATAGTACTTCATGGAGTTCTTCACAAAGCTGAACCCGTTCACGTCGCAGACGAAGGAGTGGCCATTGGCTCGCAGCAGGTCGAAGCCACACACCGTTTGCTGCAAGCGACAGTACGAACATTCACAACACAAACCTTCAACAACCATCGGATGAATTGGTTTAAACCCTGACGAGGGGCAGTCCCAGTGTGTCCGCGGGGGCGGGGCCTCTCAGGGCCTCACCTTGAAGGCCAGGCACACTTTGCGAGCCACCAGCTTCTCCATGGCCGTGAGGATCACAGGGTATCGCACCTCCTTCCCCTCGCTGTCCCGCTCAACCTTTCCGTCCAGCGCTGGAGACTTACGGGCCTCAGCATGGGCGTAATCTGGACCCACTGTGTACACCTACACACACTCACACCATATATACACACACGTACACATACACACACACACACACACGTACACACACACACACACACTTTGACCTTCATATTTCACCATGTATTTGTGAATACTGATAGGAGCGTTGATCAGGTCCTCTACCTTCACATCTGTGCCGTCTGTGGGCATGAACTCCTCATAGATGTAGGACCCTGTCTTCCTAACACTGCTTTCAGAGGAATACACACTGCTCCTACTGCCAATCTGAGAGAGAGAGGGGGAGAGAGAGGGAGAGGGAGAGGGAGAGGGAGGGGGAGGGGGAGGGAGAGAGAGAGGGAGGGAGAGAGAGAGGGGGAGAGAGAGAGAGAGAGAGAGAGAGAGAGGGAGGGGGATGGTGGGAGAGAGAGGGAGGGGTGGGAGGGAGGGGGAGAGAGGAGGAGGGTGGGAGAGAGGGAGGGGGTGGGGGGAGAGAGAGAGGGAGGGGGAGAGGGAGGGGGGAGAGGGAGGAGAGAGAGAGAAAGGGAGGGGGAGAGGGAGGGAGAGAGAGAGAGAGAGAGGGAGGAGAGAGAGAGAGAGAGGGAGGGGGGGGAGAGAGAGATTTTGTTCTACTTACAGGCAAAGCCCAATGTGACAATTCAACAAGAAAACATTTTCGTGAGACACAGTGCGTTGTTGGTGTGAGTACAGTTTTACCCTCAGGGCCGGACAGAGCAGTGCTGGTCTCTCTCTGAGCAGGCGGAGACAGACACACAGACACAAACACAGGTACGGATGTCTCAGCTCACAGTGAAATGTAACACCACAGTGCTGGGATTCCTGTGGCTCTATTTCTGTACAGAACACACGGGCTGTCACGCGTCTGTTTGTCTGTCTGTCTGTGCGTCTGTCTCCCAGAGGGCATGAGATCAATCTCTCACTGAGCACAAATGAGCCTCAGAGCTGTGTGTGTGTGTGTGTGTGTGTGTGTGAGAGAGTGTGTGTGTGTGTGCGTGTGTGTGTGTGTGTGTGTGTGTGAGTGAGAGAGAGAGAGAGTGTGTGTGTGTGTGTGTGTGTGCAAGTGTGTGCAAGTGTGTGCGTGCGTGTGTGTCAGAGAGAGAGAGAGAGAGAGTGTGTGTGCGTGCGTGTGTGAGAGAGGGAGAGAGTGTGTGTGTGCGTGCGCAAGTGTGTGTGTGGGGCTGACACAACAATCACTTAACGCTGTCTTCAACGTTTCAACTCGGTTTCTGTGCTTTCCATCCGTTTTGACACAACATGTGTTTTGTTACAGCTGTGCTGGTGTGTGACCTACACATTATGACCAGCAGGTGGTGCTGCTGTGTGTTTCAGGCTCTGAACAGGAGTTTGTACACAACTACACGCACACAGCGAGTATAAAAAAAAAAAAAAAAAAAAAACGGAATCTGCACCAGCTGAACAGTCACACACTGCTGCGGGACAGACGAACAGATGGACGGACCTTTCGGAAGAGCCGCTGGCTGCCCCCCCCTGCGGAGGAGGGGTAGTATATGTACACGTTGTGGTCCTCTGCGCACACCGGCTTCTCCACAAACGGCTTCTGGAAAACATCGCCATTCACCTCCACCTGGTCCTCCCCTTCAACCAGGTTACACTCTGAGACAGGAACACAGACAGAGTTACACTCTGACAGAGAGACATGAGAACATAAGAACACATAATGAGGAGAACGGGCCATTCAGCCCATCTAGGCTTGTCATGTCCTAATCTAAATAGTACCTAGTACTGCATCTAGCCTGGACTTGAATAGCCCAAGTGTTTCTGCCTCTACTATCTGACCTGGCAAGCTGTTCCAGGCATTGACAACTCTCTGTGTAAAGAAAAACTTCCTAATATCCGTGCAGAATTTGCCTTTAACTAATTTCCACCTGTAGCCTCTTGTTCTGCTGAACCCACTTATTGTAAAAAATCTTTGGTAGTTCACTTTGTTAATCCCTTTTAGGAATTTAAAAACCTCAATCAAATCCCCCAAGTCTCCATTTGCTAAGCTTAAATAGATTCAATGCCTTAAGTTTATCCTCATAACTTTTACCTTTCATACCAGGTACCAATTTAGTTGCCCTTCTTTTAACTTTCTCAAGAGCTTCTATGTCTTTCTTGTAGTGTGGTGCCCAGAACTGCACACAGACAGACAGACAGACCGACAGAGTTACACTGACTCACTGGTTCTACAGCAAACCTCCACTTGGAAGAAGAAAATAAGGAACTCAAAAAGCGCAATACACTAAATTAAGAATATCTCCAAATGCATGAGCAATATTGAAACAGGAAGTGAATGACTGATATCCTTGATTTAGCATTGTCCTTTTAATATATGCCATTTAGCAGACGCTTTTATCCAAAGCGACTTACAGTAGTGAATGCATACATTGTTCAGTATATGTGGTCCCAGTGGGAATTGAACCCACAACCTAAGCATTGCCAACGCTGTGCTCTACCAACTGAGCCACAGAGTTATCAAAAAACATGATTATTGAAGTTATCAAAAACATGATTAAATTCACTGGGTAGCTGAGTGTGCTAACGAGCATGTTGATGTCCCAGTGTGTTGGTAGCAGGGTCAGAGGGTCGGAGGTTTGACCGCTTCACAGTGAGGCCTGGGTTTAGACCCGCTCACCTTCCGGTGTGTCCGGGTCCCGGTTTAACACGGCATAGCAGGGCAGGTCGATCCCCTCCTCCTGCAGGATGCGATACACCTCCCTCCTGGAACACAGGGGCGATCAGCCAATCAGGACACGCAGCTGCCCCAAACAGCCGTCAGACAGACAGACAGACAGACAGACAGACATACAGACGGATGCACTTCCCATCTGTGTTTCATAAGAACACTTTGTGTCATGTGACCAGGGCCTCGTGAGCCTGGCGAAACGGTGACAAACTCGGACACTTTTCGGATACATTCTAACCAATCACATCAACTCATTGAAGGCAGGTCAAAGGTGAAGGTGGTGATTGAAATCGAACTGCCCTGTGTGCCTGTGTGAATGTGTCCTGTGTGTCTGTGTAAACGTGTCCTGTGTGTCTGTGAGAATGTGTGTGTGTCTGTGTGAATGTCTAAGCACATCCCTGCTGTGCCAATCGCTGCTGCAGTAACTTCTGTTCCTTGTTGTTAGGGGGAGAGTGTGAGATCTCTCCAGATCTCTGTTCCCTGTTGTTAAGGCGAGAGCTCTCCAGATCTGACCATCTGCTTTCTGAGACTACAGACACAGGACCTTCCTCCATAATGACCCTTCCCCATGCCACATTTTCAAACAGGTCCTCCTTCCTCACTCCCATGTGGAAATGGCACTAACACCACTCTTTCATGGATATGTCACTGGTGTCTGTGTGTCTGTGTCTGTGTGTGTGTCTGTGTGTGTCTGTGTGTGTCTGTGTGTGTCTGTGTGTGTGTGTGTGTGTGTGTGCATGTGCATGTGCGTGTGCGCGTGTGTGTGTGCGCGCGCGCGTGTGCATGTGCATGAGTGTCTGTGTGTTTATGTATGCTGTGTGTGTGTATATGCTGTATGTGTGTGTGTCTGTCTGTCTGTCTGTCTGTCTGTCACTGGTATGCCCTGCCACCCACCTGTCTTGTATAAAGTACTGCATGTTCAGGTCGTTGATGAGCAGGGGGTTTCTGAGTTTTGCATAACTCACTGCCTTATCCAGCGGGAATCCTGAAATCACACACAGCATACATAAACACACACACACACACACGCATACACAGCATACATAAACACACACACACACACACACACACACACACACACACACACAGACACAGGCAATGGTGTGGGGTGTATTGGGGTGTTAAAGAATACATAATGAGGAGAACGGGCCGTTCAGTCCATCTAGGCTCGTCATGTCCTAATCTAAAGAGTATCTAGTACTGCATCTAGCCTGGACTTGAATAGCCCAAGTGTTTCTGCCTCTACTACCCAACCTGACAAGCTGTTCCAGGCATTGACAACTCTCTGTGTAAAGAAAAACGTCCTAATATCCATGCGGGATTTGCCTTTAACTAATTTCCACCTGTGGCCTCTTGTTCTGCTGACCCCACTTATCTGAAAAAATCTTTGGTAGTTCACTTTGTTAGTAGTTCCTAAGTCTTTGTTTGCTAAGTCTATCCTCATAACGTTTACCTTTCATACCAGGTACCAATTTAGTTGCCCTTCTTTGAACTTTATCCAGAGCTTCTATATCTTTCTTGTCTTGTAGTGCGGTGCTCAGAACTGCACACTGTACTCTAAGTGATGTCTGACAAAGGCATTATATAACATCAATATAACCTCCTTTGATTTATACTCAATACTTTTTGCTATGTATCCCAGCATCCTGTTGGCCTTTTTCACTCCTGTAGCACACTGCTTTGATGCAGATAGACTATAATCAACTGCAATTCCTAAGTCTTTTTCAAATTTAACACCTACTCATTTTTATGCTCCCATAATGGGCGGGTTTATGGGGAGATGATTGAGGGGTGCGTTGGGGGTGATCGGTGGGGTACCTTTGGAGTGGAAGGATATGAGGCAGTCGCAGAGGGGCCAGTTCTCCACAGGTTGGCTGAGGATCACGTCCTCGGGGAAGATGGAGACAGTGATGAACTCGAACCTGCACAGCCGCTCCAGGATCTGCGTCATGGGCTTGGAGTTGGACTTCTTCATCATGCAGCAGATCCCCACCACGATCTGCCACTCCGCACAGGATAACAACCGCTCTGATTACCCCTCCCTATCACACATTACCCCCTCCCCATCACAACACAGCCCCTTCCCATCACACATTACCCCCGCCCATTACCCCTCCCCATCACAACACAGCCCCTCCCCATCATCTAGCGATTACAACATTCGACACTGGCCACTGTGACCGGGGTTCGATTCCACCGGCCGTGCCAGAGTCTGCTCTGGCTGGGAGTGCCACTAGGGGGCGGCAATTGGCTGTCCGCCCCAGGGAGGGGGGAAGGAAGCCGATATGAGTTTGCTGCGTATAGGAGTGGCTCTGGAGTACCGGAGTTACAGTTGACGGCTTGGCGAGTGCCGGCTCGGAGGAGGCGGTACATCGCCTTTGTCACTGCTGGTCTCAGGGCTACAGCAGTGAGCTCACAATACGAGGGGGGGTTGACATGAGAGGGTGTAATTGGCTACTAAATTGGGAGAAAAATGAAACAATAGATTTTTTCTTTTCTTTTCTTTTTTTAAACTTTCATCCATAAAGTAACAGCCATCCTGAAATACACTTCCTGCAACACGCTAATGGTGATACAGACCCTGATACCCCCCCAACCCCGGGCTGAGTCGCCCCTCTCTCACCACGTAGGGGTCCAGCTGCATCTCTCTCCTCCTGGTGCCACGCTCCCAATCGCCCCCATCTTCATAACCTTCATCATCCTCACCGCCCATGAAGAACGCAGAGCCGCTGCTCTGACCAGGGCTGCTGGTGTGTGACATCATCACGCGGCACGGCAACCGTCACCGCCCCCGTCATGCCATCCCAGCGCAGACGCACAGAGAAGGGGGCGGGGCTCTGGGGGTTGCAGGGGGGTCGAGGGGGCGGGGCCAGAGGGTCGAGGGGGGCTCTTCTCTGGACGACACACACAACAGACACGCCCTACAGAACAAAACACGACATATAAACATGATTATTCTTGTTAGGCTATGAGTAGTAGCAGTAGTAGTATTAGTGTTCTTTTTTCATTATGTTTGTTATTTCTTATTTTTATGCATCACATTCACAGATATTTTTAAACTGTGTTTAAAACTCCGCTCTCAAACACACAGCGCTAACTCCACTCTCTCTCTCACACACACACACACACACACACACACACACACACACACACACACACACACAGCGCTAACTCCACTCTCACACACACACACACAACGCTAACTCCACTCTCTCTCTCTCTCTCACACACACACACACACACACACACACACACAGCGCTAACGCCTTCTCTTCCCCCAACAGCCCTGGGGTCAGAGGCTCCTGTTTCCTCCATAACTTCATCACACACACACACACACACACACACACACACACACACAGCCCTGGGGTCAGAGGCTCCTGTTTCCTCCATAACTCTGTCTCACAGCTCGGTGATGACAGATTGAGACACTCGTGCCCTGGAGACCCCAGGAGAGGGACCGCTAACATTTACACAAACAACCACGCCACAAGCTGCCAAACAACTAAAAAACTGACAGCGTCTATAAACCCAGGCGATTAGGTTACTGAGGAAGGGCGGACACACCTGTCCTCTTCCACCAGCACACCTGCCACAAGGAGGGACAGACGGTTGTTGAGTATCGCCCTGAGGCGTTCTGAATGCTCTCTCTTGGCTCTGTTGAGTTGTAAGCGCTAATTGAATGCTGCAGAGGGACTGTCTGACTCCTCCATCTTGGCTCTGATGTGTTTTCTCGCAGACAGTGATATTAGATAGATACTGCAGCACCTGTTGGCCCTGACAGAGCAGCTCCCAGGACAGACCAGTGTGCTGCACAGTCTTCCCAGAGGGCAAGGTCCTGGCCATATACAGGGTGCTGGTGAACACGTCAACATCATTTACTCTGCTAAACGATTAACCGTGTTACTTTTTAACATGCTGTACTGACCCAAGGTCTTATGGAAACGGCGCATATCTCTCCCTAACGGACACGCCCCCACCCTCCCCACGGAGACAGGTGAGATACTGAACAGGCATTAAAACACAAGACAACTCCTTCACACGTCACACATTTCTGTATTATTTATAGAATGACATTGATTTCCAAAGAAATATTGAAATGTCCACGGAAAGATGGTCCAAGATCCATGCCTTTAAAGGTTTATCCTTTAAAGACCACACTATCAGTCTGCAACAGGTGCAGGATTGAAGTCGCCTACCTCGATGTTAGAGGATCAGCCCTCACCCTACCCTACCCCCAGGGGGGCGGATCAAAGCGCTGTTCTGCCTGTTGCAGCTGTTCCCTCAGAAAGCCTGTGGATTCTAGCTCTGCCGCACATGCAGGAGACCAGCGAGATTACACACGGCCAGGAATGTGCCACTCCCCCTTGCCTAAAAGCCACACTCCACAGCCTAAAAATTGTATAATATATTATATTATACAATTTCTATATAATATGTGCCATTTAGCAGACAATTTTTTTTATCCAAAGCGACTTACAGTAGTGAATGCATACATTTGCATACAACCAAATCCGCCTTTTATCATCTTAAGAACATAGCAAGAGTCAGAGGCGTTATGTCTAAACTAGACCTAGAAACCCTTATTCATGCCTTCATTTCAAGTAGGGTTGATTACTGTAATGCTCTCTTTACCGGTCTCTCAAAACAATCAATGAAACGGCTCCAACTCATTCAAAATGCTGCTGCCAGGCTTCTTACAAGGACTAAAAGAATTGCACACATCACTCCAATCCTTAAATCATTACACTGGCTCCCAGTCCGCTATAGAATAGATTTCAAGGTGATGCTAATAGTTTATAAATCACTCAACGGCTTAGGACCAAAATACATCTTGGAAATGCTCAGGCCGTATGAACCAAACAGATCACTTAGATCTCTGGGTTCAGATCAGCTCATTGTGCCTAAGGTCAAAACAAAAAATGGCGAGGCAGCCTTTAGTTTTTACTCTACCCTTAGCTGGAACCAACTACCTTATGACCTTAGACATGCTTCTACTATTATGTCATTTAAATCTGGACTGAAAACTCTGCTCTTTTCACGGACCTTTGACTGAAACAATTACATTTTTACTGCCTTTTACTGTATTTTTATTTAAGACCAGTCAGTTTTATTTATCTTAAATTGATAATAAGGGCCACTTACCGGGTCTGAGTCGTACTTTTAACTCTATTGCACTACCATTACTTCTTAATTGAATTTTATTTTGCTTTATTTATTCTAAATTGATTATTTAACCTCTTTTATTGTCTCTATAAATATTTTTAATTCATTGTCTGTTATTTTACTGCATTTTCTCTTATCTATGCATTGTTCTTGTTTATTGTTGTAAAGCACGTTGAATTGCATTTATTTATATGAAACTGTGCTATATAAATAAACTTGATTTATGGGCCACATGTACTGACAAACTGAACCCACTGAACCCACAACCTAAGCATTGTCAGCGCCATGCTCTACCAACTGAGACACAAAGAATCACGCTCTACCTACTGAGACACACAGAACCACGCTCTACCTACCTACTGAGCCACACAGAACCACGCTCTACCTACTGAGCCACACAGAACCACGCTCTACGTACTGAGCCACACAGAACCACACTCTACCTACTGAGCCACACAGAATCACGCTCTACCTACTGAGCTACACAGAACCTGCTCATGGTTTTTCCTATCACTGTTATGCCGATGACACTCAACTCTTTCTCTCCCTCTCTCCATCTGATACCCAGGTCCCGGCACGGATCTCTGCATGCCTGGCTGACATCTCCACATGGATGCCCACCCACCACCTGAAGCTGAACCTGGGGAAGACAGAGCTGCTCTTCCTCCCAGCGAAGGGCTCCCCGATGATTGATGTGTCAATCACCGTGGAAGGCTCCATAGTGTCTCCGTCCCAGTCTGCCAGGAGACTTGGAGTGACCCTGGACAACCAGCTGTGCTTCTCGAGCCATATTGCAGCGATCACTGGGACCTGCCGTTTCTCCCTCCACAACATCCGGAGGATCCGACCGTTCCTCACCCAAGAGGCCACTCAACTCCTGGTCCAGGCCCTGGTGATCTCACGTCTGGACTCCTGCAATTCCTTGCTGGCAGGCCTTCCGGCCTGTGCCATCAAGCCACTGCAACTAGTCCAGAACGCTGCCGCTTGCCTGGTGTTCAACCAGCCGAAGTTCACCCACGTCACCCCTCTACTCTCTTCTCTGCACTGGCTCCCCATCGCAGCACGTATCAGATGTTGTCACTCCTGTTTAGTTGTTCTACACCATACAACACTATACTCAAAAAAAAAAAAAAAACACTAACCTTTTCCTTCCCAGTGTTACAGGTATGGTACGCAGATGCCTGCAATGATGTCTATTGCTGTAGTACTGCACTGATCTCGTGCGCTATGATTGTTCCTACCATGTATTAATGCACATCTTGTAAGTCGCTCTGGATAAGAGCTTCTGCTAATGCTTAAAATGTAAAAAATGTAAATGTAAATGTGAACCATGCTCTACCTACTGAGCCACACATTTACATTTTTTACATTTAGCAGACGCTCTTATCCAGAGCGACTTACACAGTTTACATTTCTTTACATGCAATCCATTTATACAGCTGGATATTTGACTGAAGCAATTCAGGTTAAGTACCTTGCTCAAGGGTACAACAGCAGTGTCCCACCTGGGAACTGAACCTGCAACCTCTGAGTTACAAGCCCAGCTCCCTAACCATTACACTACACCGAGCCCCACACAGAACCATGCTCTACCTACTGAGACACACAGAACCGTGTATGGCTATGTATGCTCTAAAAAGAGAAGGTCCCTCTCTCTGGAATGGCTACAAAGTTAAATATTGATCCTGAAACCCATGCAGAGCTACCACTTCTACTCCTAAAAAAACTACAAAAACCGAGTCGGTCACATCCCGCTACTACTACTACTACTCTCCTGTCACGGTTGACCTCTGGGCGATTATTACACTGATAATAATTACGTCTTTCTCTTAAATTTGCCCAGATTACAGTTAACGTACGTTCGCTATTTTCTTAAAAGTACCTCAGCCTAGACGACGAACAGATGATGATCTGTTCTGTATGTAATCGGGTAATCATCATGTCGCGACAGGACTACGGAAACAAGCTGTCATGAGTTCCTGTCATGACAAGCCGTCTAGAGGAGAGGTCAAATGTGTGTGTGTTTAGTGTTGTGATTTAAGCGTATGTTTAAAACCCCCCAAAATGCCAAATGAAGTTATCTGGCTCGTCTGCTACATCCCAAAGCCGCGAGGCTAAATCGATCCACTCTTTCATAACGTCAGACCAAATACTTCACCAAAGAGCACCTCTGCGCTGGATCATCTGTTGATCCTAACCAAGTACAAGCATCACCGTAAAGATGTCTGAATGTGACTCCCGTCAAGCCTGTTATTAGATCTGATATAAGCTTTAAAAAATAAAAATAAATGACACAGAGCTAGAAATCGATGGCTCGACAGTATTCAGCTGTATAATCGATGTCGATACTTTCACTTTGGCAAGCTGGCTAGTTGGGCAAACAAACAACATAATTTAACATCTGTAACATAGACTAGCTGCGTAAACTTCACCATAAAGTCCGTGTCAAGGCACTAGCGACAGCTCTCCTAAATTATCACCAAACTAAAGTAAAGAGTTGAGACTTTATTTACTTACAACCGTAACTGTCTGTTTACTGACGTCTGCTCGCGCCTTCCTCTCTGACAGCTCGCGCTCCCAATACAGCAAACGATTTGGGCGATTTGATTAACTTGTGCGTTAGCCAATGAAAAGCCTCAAACGGCCACTCGAGGTACCGCCCATTTGTAGTAAGAGCGACCTATCGCGGCGCTGCGCAGGGAAACCTGCATCAGTTTCGATAGAGGGGGCAAAGAGAGACACCTAGCGGCCACCAAGCAGAGTCACCTACAGACTACACAATGGTTCATCGAATAGTGTCTCTATCGCACTAGTCTGTGTTTAGCGGTACTGTGCAGCCGTGCACTTATATAAGTAAGGATCTATACACGCTCGTCTGTGTTTAAGGGTACATTATAGCAACATTTCTGCCACACACACACACACGCACTATCTCTCACACTCACATGTACACAAACTACCAATGGGGTCCTAAACAGAAGTAGTGAAACAGATGGGTCATGCTAGAGGTCACTCAGGAGCAGCACATCTCCCTCACTCAAACAGGGCGGACGTTGTTCATCAATGAACAAATGTCTCCTGCTAAAATGTTCCACGGAAAAGCACAAAAAGCCATACAATGTGTGTCACGTATCAAGTGTGCAGTCCTGACAAATTGAAATGAATTCAGACTGTACAAGTGAACAGAATGCTGGTATATTACAGTTTAATAAACAGTAAATAGTATCCATAGCATGCTATTCTTTTGAAATATCAGATATATTACAGTAATATGCAGCTTTTAAAATGTATTTAATAATATTTTCTAATTGCAAGCTGCAAGCACATTATAAAAGGTATTTTTATAGGTATATTACACACAGATTTCAAAAACCATACAAAAGTGTGAGAACACCCACATATACACACACACACCCACACACTCAAATACTGCACAAAACACACACACAAGCATACACTCACACCCACATATACTCACAGACACATACACACACACACACACACGTCTCACACATACACACACATACACTCAAATACTGCACAAACACACACAGACACATACACATACACTGCACAAACACACACACACATATAGTCACATACACACACACAGACACATACACTCAAATACTGCACAAACACACACACAGACACATACACTCATACTGTACAAACACACACACAGACGCATGTACTCTAGTCTGTCATAGATCATTCTGCTTTAAAAAATTATAATACTAAACAAAGCGGTCTTTATGAAAAGCAGTAAAGTGCCCGTGGCATGCACACATTCGGGCGTGTGTGTGTGAGACGTGTATGTGTGTGTGCGTGTGCGTGTAAGACGTGTGTGTGTGACACGTGTGTGTGTGTGTGTGAAACGTGTGTGTGTGTGAAACGTGTGTGTGTGTGTGTGTGTGAAACGTGTGTGTGTGTGTGTGTGTGTGTGTGTGTGTGTGTGTGTGTGTGTGTGTGTGTGTGAGAGTGTGTGTGTGTGTGTGTGTGTGTGTGAGACGTGTGTGTGTGTAGTGTGCTAACCACTGGCTCCAGGGGTCCTGCATACAGAACGGGACAGGCAGGATCTGGGGGCAGGGGTCTGGATTGGCCCTGTGTGGGGACTCTGTCCCGGCCCAGCACAGGGGGAAGAGAGGCACCTCTGTGCTCCAGCATAAGCAAACAGTGTTCTCTGAAACACATACTGTCCCACCTGCCTCTCACACACACACACACACACGCACGCACACGTCTCACATGCACACACACGTCACACGCACACGCGTCACACACACACACGTCTCTCACACACGTCACACACACATCTCACACACACGTCACACGCACACACACACACACATCTCACACACCCGTGCACACGTCTCACACACACACACACGCACACACGTCACACGTCTCACACACACATCTCACACACGTCTCACACACACACGTCACACACACACACACACACACACATGTCTGACACACCTTCCCACAGCTGGCGGCAGGGTTAGGTAATGTCTCCAGGCTAACCCCAGTTATGAGACTCTCCTGCACACGGGAACATTGCTGCTGAGACTGCACTCAACTCTGTGGCCCTTTGCCCTAAACACAAACAAACTGAACCCTATGCTACAGGAGGGGGGGTTAGGAGGGTACAGGAGGGGGGGTTTAGGGGGTACTGGACAGGGGGTTAGGCGGGTATGGGGGTGGGGGTTAGGAGGGTACAGGAGGGGGGGTTTAGGAGGGTACTGGACGGGGGGTTAGGGGGGTATGGGGGGGGGTTAGGAAGGTACAGGAGGGGGGGGTTAGGGGGGTACAGGATGGGGGGTTAGGGGGGTACAGGAGGGGGGATTAGGGGGGTACAGGATGGGGGGTTCATGGGTTATGGGGGAGTGGGGTGAGGTGGTTTGTGTTCTGCACAGTGTGGCAGAGTAGTGGGTTTGGGTTTGATTATTGGGCAGAGAAAACCCCAGTGAGGTGCTGGTCAGGAGGGAGAGATCATCCATCACCAGCAACACCAACACAACCCATCACCATAGCAACACCAATCTCATCCTCAGGTTCAAAAGCACATTGCACCTATTGGATGCAGCTCCCGGTGCTCTGTAGAATGAGTTGGCCAAACTGACACTGTGTATTTCAGTGGACCGCAGATAGTGAGTTATCACTCTCATTACATATTCATCTGAATAGTGGTGTAGGTTGTGGTATAGGTGAGCGTGTAGGTTGTGGTACAGTAGAGATGAAAGCTCATTCTATCAGCCCTCCTAACTCTACATACAGTAAGAGACACATGCACTTACAAATCCCACAGTGGACAGTATGGAGGTCTACTGAGAGAAATCACACCCCAGAGACACAAGCGCTGGAGTCAGAATCATTGACCCGCTCTGTGGAATGTAAACAGGTCTGCGACATCGATGCCCGATTCTGACCTGAGCATCGTGTTACTGTGTTTCCCCTCCCATTCTCTGCACAGAAGATCCACATCGCGCGTTCATGTTGCGTGTTCATGTTGTGTGTTCTTGTTGCATGTTCCCTCTCTCTCTCATGTTGTGTGTTCAGGCAGAATTTGCTTCATGTCACTGCCGGAACTTCGCCTTCCCACACACACCCACACACATATGTACACACACACAAACACACACACACACACTGTATATACACACAGCCATATACACACACACTCACACATACACATACACACACACACACGGACTCACACACATACACACACTCACACACAGACCCCCCCACACACACATACACACACTCACACGCACACACACAAACCATTATACACATACACTCACACTCACACACACACTCCTTACCCACTGCAAGACGAGGTAGTTATTCACACAGTCATCTGTTATGGGTGGGTGGACGAGTGCTTGACGTTGGAGCTGTTTTATGTAAAAAATGATTGTTGGTGTGAAACAAGGTTTGGTTGGCTGACCCTAGATCAGTACGCCATGAATGAATGAAGTTGATTCCAGTTGGGCGGTTGGGTGGACACAACCCTAAACTCTGAGGCAGAGTTTAACAGGGCTGGCCCAAGAGTGGCACAGAACCACACAGGGGGGGACATTCAAAATGTCATACATTTGACTTTCACATGGATAATATGACGACTGGTAGTGGACCTAATAGTCCAATGGTTGAACAAATTCAGTATTTCACATTTCACAACGAAAATGCTGGTTTTCATTCATCTTTTTTTATTAAATAGTCAGGGTTATGACAAGTTTTATATACAATGTAAGAGCCAGATGAAGTAGGGTGACACCCAGGGTGGCCAACCAAATTTCCGTGGGGGCTGCTAAACTGTGGAAATATTGTCAATGAAATACCTTTCCATAAAGACCTTATCTCAACTCTCCACGCTGTTACTGTTACTTATGACTATGTTAAGAAATGCACATCCAAAACAGGAGTGTATTCATAACTTCTTTAATATGATGTAATGGATGGAAAACTTCACCTCATTAAGGTGGCACTCGTTAATCTCGTTAAGGTGAGACTCATTGATCTAGTTAAGGTGAGACTGTGCTGTCTTCCTTTGGTGTGATGTTTACCTCAGTGCCATCAATAAATTAATCTGTGCTCCCTCTCTCTCTCTGTCTCTTTCTTTCTCTCCCTCTCTCTGTCTCTTTCTCTCTCTCCCTCTCTCCCCCTCTCTCCCTGTCTCTCTCCCTCTCTCTCTCTCTCTCCCTCTATTTACCCCTCTCTTTCTCTCTCGCCCCCTCTCTGTCTCTCTCTGTCTTTAACACACACACACACACACACTATCTGCTTCTCTCCCTGGCCCCTTTCCCCGATATTTGACAGTTTTTTCTTCTGAAGGAAACGGGGTTCCGAACACGCGCTGGAGCCGCGCGCTGTGCAGTCAGAGAGGCGCGTGAACCCGATCCAAATGTGAAGAACAGCGGGAATGAAATAAAGCTTCATGAAGGAAAGAGTGAATCGCGAAGGAAAAAGGAAACCTGATGAGTTTTTACCCTTCAAGGATAAATCGCCTCATCCACCGGGATCCGTAACTCGGGACATCGGGACCGAGTCCACTGAAGGTAAACTCCCGCGAGCTAGCAGGCACGCGCGCGCACGTCAAAATCACTTTTAAGAAAATCTGTTCGAGACACAGACAACAAACAAAAACGTAATATGCAGGTTTCAATATTTTTGCATATTTATTTATTGAAACTGAGTTTGAAAAACGAGAGAAAAGGCACGAGAATGAGTGTAACGCGCAGTGCAGTGGATAATTAATTAAACTTTCCTCGCGGGTCCGTATTAAATCAGGGAAATATGTCGTTAACGGGACTTAAATAAACGATATAAATCTTTGCTCTGTTGCATTTAACTTTTTCATATTTTTGTGTATGCGGCTCAAACCACATCAAACTTCGTCACCGAAGTGTTTAAGGAATGCGTAATGGAACCGAAGTGCCGTTTTTCCCAACAGTTCGCGAGGTGTGTTCATTTCCGTCTGTCAGGTGTTTCCTGCGAGATCTGTTTCTCATATTAATGTCTCATTAAGGACAGTTAGCACATTCACGGCTCATTGGCAGCCATCTCGTACAGTTGCTCCCGATGCGCGCATTTCTGTGATAAAGACACGTGATTGCATATGAACAATATCCACATTGTTATTGATTCCCCAGGGTGACTCCAGCAGGTTTGTCCCCTGGGGGGGGCCCTCTTACGCCGGGGTTAGGGGTGTGTTTGCTCTTCTGCTCAAACGGAGGTGATCCTCGCCATCTCAGCTCTGACTGACTGATGTGCAAATATTGGCTCCGGAATCCGCGGCGGCAGCAAAACTGGACACAGAGAGTGTAGGAGGTCACCCTGATCCCACCCCGTGTGTCCATCAGGAAGTGTGTGTGCGCGCGTGTGTGTGTATGTGTGTGTCAGGTGTGTTTGTGTGTGTCCGGAGTGCGTGTGTGTGTGAGTGAGTGTGTGTGAGGTGTGTGTCAGGGAGTGTGTGTGAGTGAGGAGTGAGTGTGTGAGTGATGAGTGTGTGTGTGAGGAGTGTGTGTGTGTGTGTCAGTTTGTGTGTCAGGGAGTGTGTGTGAGTGAGGAGTGAGTGTGTGTGAGTATGTGTCTGAGTGTGAGTGAGGAGTGTGTGTCTGTGTCAGTGTGTGTGTAAGTGAGGAGTGTCTGTGAGTGAGTGAGGAGTGTGTATGTGTGTGTGTGAGTGAGGAGTGTGTGTGTCAGAGAGTGTGTGTGTGAGTAAGGAGTGTGTGTGTGTGAATTTGGAACATCCTACAGCAGCTGATGAAGTGCAGTCAAGTGTAGAGATCGTGTGCTTTAATAACTTCAGCGTTGCTCAATATTAACGGCGAATCAGACGCACCTTTCCCACGGTGCCTGGGAGGGGCCTGACCAGAGTGGGAGGAGCTTATATGCACGTTTCATATATAAAGGAGCGTAAACACCCCTCTCTTCTGTGCACTAACCTGTCAAACTCTGTGAGACAATTCCCTCTTCACCTTTCTCTGAAACTCCAGGAGAGAGTTGAGAGTGGCAGAAGGACTCTAAGGTTCACAGAAGGGTGCGATGGTTTGATGTCTGATCCACAGGGGGTGGGGGAGGGCAGGATGTTTTACGATGGTTCTGCACTGTTAACCTCCTGCTGAACAATGTGTTCGCACAGTAGCGTTTAAACACACAGCGCAGTTTACAGTAGTGTTTACACACACAGTGTAGTTTACAGTAGTGTTTACACACACAGTGTAGTTTACAGTAGCGTGTAAACACACAGTTTACAGTAGCGTTTAAACACACAGCGCAGTTTACAGTAGCGTTTAAACACACAGTGTAGTTTACAGTAGCGTTTAAACACACAGTGTAGTTTACAGTAGTGTTTACACACACAGAGCAGTTTACAGTAGCGTGATGATGTAGCATCACTGGCACTGCAAGGGCATGGTGTTTACACACACAGAGCAGTTTACAGTAGCGTGATGATGCATCACTGGCCTGCAAGGGCATGGTGACCACATGGGGGCGCACTAGAGCCCCAGAGTTCTGTGGTGCTCTGGTACATTATATATAGCACTTCTCTGTATACCGTTACCACTCTTTACGAATCCACACACATTTCACCTCCAAGATGGCGCCGCTGCCTTAGCGACTCTGCACAGCTCCTTCCCGTGTGTTTATAGTATTTTATTGTCTCTGCGTTCGTTTTATTGTCTTAAGTTTGCAGTTTGTATCGTGTCTGTAAATAGGTCTGCTCACATAGCTCCGAAATTCAATTTTGTGTGTTTATATTCTATGTTTATGTGCACCTATGCATGGCAACATGTCCTTCACTGTGTATTCTTAAATTATTGATTTTAAGTATATTTACTTGGATGGATGCTGCTGCGACCTGAATTTACCTTTTGGGATAATAAAGTTGAACTTGAACTTGATTGATTGCTTTATTTAGTTACATCTGTGATACAGGGTATACCAGAGTAATAATCTTGGGCCTGGCCCCTCAGCATATAGCTGAGGAGCTGCAGACAGAGCAGCCATCCCCTACGGCGCTCACACCGAACTTGATTTCCTTTGTTTTACGTACAGCCCGATTCACAAAGCTTTCAGCCGAAGTTGACATTGTTCTTTAAACAGAGGGTCTTGTGTCTTCCATTCACAGGTGAATGATGAGCACGTTGTTTTCCCTGCGTGTGCTGTTGCACATGATCACGGCCACACTCTCCTCTGTGCCCCTGTCCAGAACAGGTGAGCTCTTTCACAACCTCACAAGTGTCCATTCAGTAGAATTAGAATTCCATTCACCCTGTGCTGGCCAGAAGAGGATGGGCTCCCCCTTTAGTCTGGTTTCTCCCAAGGTTCCTCCCTATCAAGGGAGTTTTTCTTTGCCACTGTCACCTTAGGCTTGCTTTTTTTTTGTTGGGGGGGGGGTATAGGCCTGGGTTCCCTTTTGTTAAGCATTTTGTGACAATGTATTTGTGAAAAGCGTTACATTTGATTTTTGAAAATTTGGGAAGCTTCTACTGTGCATAGCATTTGAAACAAGGGCGACAGTGTAGTGTAATGGTGAGGGAACTGGGCTTTTAACTCAGAGGTTTCTGGTTCGATTCCCAGGTGGGGCACTGCCGTTGTACCCTTGAGCTAAAGGTACTTAACCTGAATTGCTTCAGTAAAATATCCAGTTGTATAAATGGATTGTATGTAAAGAAATGCAAACTGTGTAAGTTGCTCTGGATAAGAGCATCTGCTAAATGGCTAAAATGTAAAAATGTAAATGTAAAAATTTTATGTATTTGAACGCCCATTTTGAACATCGGTTACAAAGGGGAAGAGAAATGGAGAAGATTTGTGGAGATGGGGAGAGGGAGGGGTGCTGGGAACAGCTGGTTAGAGATGAAGGGGATTTATACATCTGTAGAGAGACACCATTTAGCAGGGTCCTAAAATAAGGGCTGGTCTGGAAACTTTCTGTTCAGTCTGTGTTTTGTGCAGCTGCGTTTGTGTCTGTTCAGTGTGGGTGGGCAAGGAGGGCCGTAATCCACATTTTACAGTTTAACACCATTAACCTGCCGCACTCTTCCATCGGTCCAGCCCAACACAGCCCATATTTATTCTGTAAAGTGTTGAACGTTAGCAGAACATTCTCTGTTAAATCCACAATGTGTTGCACATTCCTTGAGTTCACAGGTCTGGGGTTTGGTCTTGGTCATGGAGACCAAGTCTTTTTGAGAGATGTGGTGCCACCATAGAAAACACATTTCTCAATGAAACCCTGTTTCTATGGTCAGGCCCAGACCGGACAGAGAGAGGATATGATACGCTATGCCAGGGGTGGGCAAGGAGGGCTGTAATCCATTTCTGTATTTCATGCCAACTTCTGCTTTTAATTATTTAATTAGCCCCAATCATTTACGCATGAGTGATGAAGACTGACATTTCAGCTGAAAATGTTACTGTGGTCTAATCCAGGGGTCAAAGCGCGGTCCGTGAGGCAGTGACAGCTGAAGACTGTTCTTGTGTTTTATTTTGAAAAAACATGCCTCTTTTACTGTCTCATTTTTGGTCTAATCTACAAGTGAACCAGCATTGGCGTATCTAGCCAATTAGCTAACTGAGCCACAGGTGAATTGGTAGAAACAAAAGCCCACACACACACACCGGCCCTCCGGGACCAGAGTTGCCCACCCCTGGTGTAAGGCCTGTGTCCTAACCCCCCACAGAGCCAGAGGACACCCTGAGCGTCAGCATCCCGGTGGAGCCCCCAGGGCTGCGGGCCCAGCTGGGGGGGTCGCTGGTGCTGCCCTGCTACTTCCTGGACACCTCTCCTCTGGCCCCCACCCCGTTGGGCCCCGTGGCCCCCATCCACCCCCTCTCCTACTGCATCAGGTGGAGTCACGTGACCCAGGCCGGGGTGCAGGTGGTGCTGGTGGCCAGCGGGGGTGCTGTACGGGTCCAGCCTGAGTTCGCGGGCCGGGTCTCCATGGTGAGTTACCCGCTGGTGCCGGCCGACAGCAGCGTGGAGATCACGGGGCTGCGCTCCAGAGACGCCGGGACATACCGCTGCGACGTGACCCACGGCCTGAGGACCGCCAGTGACACGGTGGAGATATGGGTTCAAGGTGAGGTCACAGGGCCTTCACAGGGCCTCTCTTTCACAGGGCTTCACAGGGCCTCATCCTTCACAGGGCGCCTATGTCACAGATACTGCTGTGTTACTGCATACCACTGCTTGTGCGCATACAGGTAACTGCTAAAATAAAGGAAACACCAACATAAAGTGTCTTAATAAGGCTTTGGGCCACCACGAGCCACCAGAACAGCTTCAATGCACCCATTATATTTTGACATTTTAAGCATTTAGCAGATGCTCATATCCAGAGCGATTTACAAGATGTGCATTTAAACAGATTATGATCAATCATTGGCATATATTCTACAAGTGTCTGGAACTCTTAGTGGAGGGATGCAACACCATTCTTCCATGAGGAATTCCATCATTGGGTGTTTTGTTGACGGCGGTGGAAAACGCTGTCTCAGGCGCTGCTCCAGAATCTCCCAAAAGTGTTCAACTGGGTTGAGATCTGGTGACTGAGACAGTCATGTCATATGGTTTACATAGTTTTTATGCTCATCAAACCATTCAGTGACCACTCGTGCCCTGTGGATGGGGGCATTGTCATCCTGGAAGAGACCACTCCCATCAGGATAGAAATGTTTCACCACAGGATGAAGGTGATCACTCAGAATGGCTTTGTATTTATTGGTGTTTACCTTGCCCTCTAAGGGGTTGAGTGGACCTAAACTATGCCAGGAAAATGCACCCCACACCATAACAGAGCAGCCAGAACCCTTCATTTACTCAAGTGTTTCCTTTATTTTGGCAGTTAACTGTATTTCACTGCATTCAGGGATCATTTCACACGCTAAACTGATTAAGCTCCAATGCTTCTTTACGATTGGCTGTAATGGTTCTTTTTGATTGGCTGCGGCTCAGCAGATTTCAGCAGGCTCTGCATCTGCATGTGTGTGACCTCTCTTAGACAGTAACAGTGCTGAGTTTAACAACGCTGAGTCACAGCGGTGAGTTTAACAGCAGTAAGTCACAGTTCTGAGTGTGTTTGAGTGTAATGATTGGTCGGGGGTTTCAGCGGAAATGACGGGCGGTTGTGCTCACCTCCAGGTATCGTGTTCCACTACCGCGCCATCACGTCGCGCTACAGCCTGAGGTTCGAGCAGGCGCAGACAGCCTGTTCCCAGATCAGCGCTGCAATCGCCACCCCAGAGCAGCTGCAGGCCGCCTACGACGACGGCATGCACCAGTGTGACGCTGGCTGGCTGTCTGACCGCAGCGTGAGGTCCGTCTCACCTTCACCTGAGCACCTGAGGGGCTTTACATTTACATTTTTACATTTTAGGCATTTATCAGAAGCTCTTATCCAGAGCGACTTACACAGCTTACATTTCTTTACAATCCATTTATACAGCTGGATATTTTACTGAAGCAATTCAGGTTAAGTACCTTTAGCTCAAGGGTACAACGGCAGTGCCCCCACCTGGGAACTGAACCTGCAACCTCTGAGTTACAAGCCCAGTTCCCTAACCATTACACTACACTGCCAGCCGTAGTGTAGTGTAATGGCCTTTAGAGCGGGACAGAGGGGCGGTGGATAGCGTATCGGTCTAACGCACCGTATCTTGGATGGTCCGATACGGTGTGCGCTGCCTGTCAGAGTCGCGGTACGAAACCTGTCGAAACCCATCTCTACCATCCCTGACCAGTGGCGTTTGGCTGTCTGCCCCGGGGGTGGCACGTGAAGCACGTAAGGGAATCTCCAGAACGTGGGTGGGGGCGAATTCCGTCTCGAAGGAAACAGAGTTCGCTGCCCTCTGAGAATTAGCTTGCCTCGTAGAGACGAGTGGCGGATTCATGTGGGGAGGGTGAATCTAAATAAATACAGGGTGTAATTGGCTACTAAATTGGGCAAAAAATAGGAAATACATTTTTTATTTTACAAACTTACGTTTGTTCAGTTCTCAGAAGGATCTAGCTCTAAAAAACCTGGGGCTTTTTCTGGTTCCTGTGAAGAATTTGTGCTCTTTCACAAACATACAGATGTCATTCTGTGACATCATTTCCTGTGAGAGTGGCCAGTGGCGTTGGCATGGTCAATCAATCAATCAATCTTTATTTTTGTATAGCGCCATTTACAAACAGGTTGTCACACAGCGCTTCACAATTGACATTTTCCAGAGGGAATCAAAAAAACAGAAAACCATTAGAGCCAATGTGGGAAACTGGAAAATTATTCCCTGACCCCTTAAAAGGCGATCAAGATGGCCTCCCGCGTGGTCCAGTGGTTACAACGTCCGACGCTGGCCACGGAGACCGGGGTTCAATTCCCCGTCTCGCCAAGTGTCGGCTTTGGCCGGGAGTGCCACCAGGGGGCGGCGATTGGCTGTCCGCCCCAGGGAGGGGGGAGGGAAGCCGACGTGACGTTCGCTGCGTAGAGTGGCCCTGTAAGTACCGGGGTTCGGTCGACGGCTTGGCGAGTGACGTCTCGGAAGAGGCGTCACTTCGCCTTCGTCACTACCGGTCGCAGGACTACGGCAGCGAACTCACATTACTAGGGGGGGATTGACGTAAAAATAGCGGGTCTAATTGGCTACCAAATTGGGAGAAAATGGGAGAAAATCAGAAACAAATTTTAAATTTAAAAAAATAAATAAAATAAAAGGCGATCAAGATGAACTCCTGGAAAATGGTGGGATACAGAGAAAAACAAATAGTCCTTGAGGCTCTTGAGGCTTAACAGACCACCGGAAGGGCATTCTTCAGCATCCTAAGTGTAGGGGTGGGGTGGACCTCATCCCTCCAGATACCAGGGCAGGGTGGGGGATGGAACCAGCAGCTAGGGTCTGGGCCAGCGGCATCCGGCTAACACATGGCAGGGGTGGGGGGTTGACTCTGGGGCACGTGAGCTCCGGGCAGGTGCCACGAAGCCGGGGAGAAAAGAGGAAAGGTGAAATTATGACTATGATAAATATCACACAGGATCAGGGGAAAGAGTAGAGTGATAACACTTTTGCACCAGCAGAAGTAATCTAGGGCAGCATAACTAATTAGGTGAGTGGCACAGGGAGCACGCAGCCATGAGGGCACTCAGAGACCATCCCACCACATCATCAGCAGTCCTGATAGGGGCGGATCATCACTTATGATTGGTGACAGTAAGGATAGCTCATTGCACAAGAAGGCTCTATTGCTACGCCCCCTCCACATCTGCACCTAATGACTATAAGAAAGACTAAAGAGATGTGTTTTTAACCTAGACTTGAAAATTGAGACCGTGTCTGACTCCTTCACAGAGATGGGTAGACTGTTCCACAGTAAAGGAGCTCTATAGGAGAAAGCTCTGCCACCTGCTGTATTTTTTTATATTCTAGGGACTACCAAATTGCCTGCATCTTGTGAACGAAGCGAACGTGGGGGATTGTAGGGATGAAGTAGATCAGTCAATTAAGAAGGTGCAAGTCCATGCACAATCTTATAAGTTAAGAGGAGTACCTTATAGTCTACACCAGGGTTTCTCAAACTTCTTTACTCCACGACCCCATTTCATGGGTGGGAAAAAATCGCGACCCCATACATAAATGATAGTGCAATTACAACGCTGAAAAACTTTAGTCCAGAAACATATATTGGTGGTCTATTTCCAAAATAGTAGCAAATGCATTCACAGGCTATATCTTTATGAAAAACTAATAAAACAGACTTAATAGTAGCAAATACAGTACATTCACAGGCTATATCTTTATGAAAAATAAAACGGACTGCTTAGCCTACTTAATGGGATGGGTGTGCTTGGAGTGTTGAACACAGTTCATCGATGCATGGCTGCGCTGGGCTGAGAAAGAGGCGGAGATCCCCTTCAACTCTCAGACGCGATCTATATTTATTTTTAATTAAAGTCAATGCCGAAAACCCGGATTCACACAGGTAAGTTGACGCGAAGGGGACAAGCTTTCTCAATGCAGCATTAGACAACTCGGGGTATTCACTGTGCACAGATATCCAGAAATTTGCGAGGGGTTGCCCCGTGAAACTGGCTTTTAATGATTCGTCGCATGAAAGATCAATCAGCGCCTCCTGCTGGGTAAGTGGTAGGACTGTTATGTTGTCAGTAACAAATAGATTTCGGGTCCAATTGACCCTTCGCTAAACCACGCCCCAAAACGCAAACTGGCCAATCACAGCGGCGTGTTTTACATACTCCTACAGTTCCTCCGACATTGTTTTCCTGCCTTTCATTGAATTACACGCAAAAATTAGACATTTTCTTCATTTTCGAGCTGGTTTTGCGGATTTTTTGCAAATTATGGTTAAACGTTGTGCCTGGGGCAAGTGTAACAGTGACACTCGTTACCCAGACAGGTTTGAAGGAGATATACGTTTTTTTCCCTTTATAAAACCTAAATAAAACCCTGAAAAGTGTAAGCTGAATTGCTCGCGTATACACGAAACGGTCCTAAACTTGCCTAATTCCAATCCTTTCGTAACTGAAATGCCCGAAACACCTGGCGAATCTCCATTCGTCCAAGCGAATTGTTTTTTTAATCATAGCCTATATATATAATAATTACGACAGCGCAAATATTTTACTGCAAGTTTGAGGCTTTGTGAAGTCTCGCCGCGGCAGATGCCAAGCTATGCCTCGTTAATACCGACTTCCACGTCGCGTTAGTAAACAGTATTACGTTATACTGGTCAATAGCGAATTTATATGTCGGTGACATCACCGTGTACGCTAAACTTGAGATATCTGCTTCACGTTGGCTAGCTAGCTAGCTACCGTGTTTAAGATCAGGCCATTGTCAAGTGAGCTAGGCTCATTACTAGCTAGCACTAAATAGCTTGCTAGTTAGGTAGTTGGGCTGCGAAAATAGTTAACCAGCGAGCTAGCAAGCAAGCTGATTTAGTAAGTTCATGAGAGATCTGGTTGGCTAGCTAGCTAGAGGATAAGGTACAAGTTAAACAGAGTAATGTCGTTACAGCACACTATAGGCGACTAATGTTACGTTAGTTAGCTAATGCTAGCTAACTTACTACTGAATGTAACGTTATATAGGCCTACTGCTTTGGCTTTTTAATGATTGTAATAGTGAATAGAGACCTACCCAGCTTTACAGGAACAGTGTAACTTAATGTCGTTGTACTCTGTCTTAATCGCCCGGTGATGCGGTGGTTCCCTTTTACTCTGATCTGTAGGCTTTCGCTTCTATCATAATTTTTTTTACGTCATTTTGTTGCTGAGTCAGTGTGATATCTTGAATATAACCTTCAAATGCATATTGTATACCCTTCTGTCTGCTTCTATCTGAAATCGCTTTTTCTATTTTCCAAAAATTGGACAATATTTCTCCAGGGAGTGCAGTTAGTGACAGTGGGAGCGTCATGCTGGCTCCGAAAGCTTGACATAGCAACAATAACTAAGGGGGCGTGGTTTAGCGAAGGGTCAATTGTCTGTGCTCGCTTTTTCGGGGAAGTAGTTCTGAAACTGTCCTATGAGCCCGTCTATGTGACTGCAGATGATGGGTTTCAAATCGTCTTTTGACATGTTCTTCTCATCCAAAAGTCATCAAGCAGCGCAAATGCCTCGAAATCTCCACTGTTTACCCTGGTGTGCCACAAACGCAGTTTCTTAATCCAGCTCTCAATTTTGTCTGTGAGACCAAAAAGGCTGGTGACCCGACCTTGAAGTCCGGCATTTAACACAGTCAGGCGATCAAAGATATCGGCTAAATATGCTAGCTGGGCCAGCCACTTAGGATCAGCAAATTTCTCGGCTAATGGGTTGTTTTTGTCCGCAAAGAAAATCCGTATTTCCTCTCGGAGTTCGAACAGGCGATTTAACACCCTGCCCCGAGATAGCCACCTAACTTCTGTGTGATATAGCAGCTGATTGTGATCAGAGCCCATTTCGTCGCACACGAATATACTCTGAATATGCGTGAACTAGTTGCGCTTGTCTTCTGTCCTTGTAAAACTTTGTTTCCTCTGAAAGAAATCTAGCGGCTTTGCTTGTAATGCGCTGTGTTTAGTTTGCAAGTGGCGTTGCATTTTACATGGCTTAAAGCTCTCGTTAGCTAGAACTTCCCCACACACGACACATTGTGGTCTTGGGTCCTCCTCATGTCCTGTCCATGTAAAGCCATAGGTGAGGAATTTCGGGCCATAACTTATTTTATTCCTTTTTGTTTTATTTGTATTTTTGTTATTTTCTGCTGGTCTTTTGCTAGAATTTGACTCACCTCCAGCACCACTCCTGACAACAAACTTGTCCATTTTCGTGACTGCTGTATTGGCGCGCTACACATGCAATGGGGTAGTGCAGTAACGTTAAACGCATGCGTTGGATTAAACTCATGCATGTCGGTAGATTAAAAAGAATCGGTCAGAAAAGACAGATTTTACGGAAAAACAGGCAATTTGTTTTTCATTTAAAAAATGTAAAGAAATGCTTATGGTCAATTTTTTTAAACATTTATTTGAATTAAAAAATGATTTGGCGACCCCACCATGACCCTTTGGCAACCCCAAGTGGGGTCGTGACCCATAGTTTGAGAACCGCTGGTCTACACGATAGTTAATAGGAAGCCAGTGAAGTGACGCTAACACAGGACTAATGTGCTCATACTTCTTTGTTCTAGTCAGGATCCTTGCAGCAGCATTCTGTATGAGTTGTAGGCTCCTGAGTGAGGTATTGGAACAGCCAGACAGTAATGCATTGCAATAATCGAATCTAGATGTAACAAAGGCATGTACCAATTTTTCTGCATCTATTAATGACAGGAAGCCCCTAATTTTGGCAATATTCCTCAAGTGAAAAAAGGCTACTCTGAAAATGTTTTTGATGTGACTATCAAATGAGAGACCAGGCTCTATAGTAACACCAAGGTCTTTTACCACCAAACTTGCAGCAACAGAGCAACCATCCAGATTCAGAGATACATCAGATAACCCTCTTCTGAGGTTTTTGGGCCCCAAGACCAACATCTCTGTTTTATCAGCATTCAACAATAGAAAATTATCTGACATCCAGTCTTTTATGTCTTTAAAACAAGCCTCCAACTGTTCGACTTGTCCTTCGCCAGGTTTCATTGATAGGTATAATTGTGTGTCATCTGCGTAGCAGTGAAAATGTATGCCATGCTTACGAATGACATGGTGACACGTTGAACTACCATGTTCCATCTTCCAGGTACCCCATCCATCACCCTCGGGAGGGTTGCTACGGCGATAAGGATGGTCTCCCCGGCGTGCGGACGTACGGAGTGCGAGACGTCATGGAGACGTACGATGTGTACTGCTTTGCTCATCAGCTGACTGGTAAAGCTGGCCACGCCTTTCACCTGAACACTCACCTGAAGACTTCAGCAATAGTTTAAACTTTATCAATATGATTTTTAAAAAAGTTGTTAAATAAATCAATAAAAATGTTGAACAGGCAGGGTGTAGTGACTCACTGCTCTCTTGCTCTGTGGTCCTCCAGGCAGGTTGTAGTGACTCACTGTTCTCTTGCTCTGTGGTTCTGTGGTCCTCCAGGCAGGGTGTTCTACTCTGTGTCCTCCGATAAGTTCACGTGGGCGCAGGCAGAGGAGCAGTGTGTGAGGCTGGGCGCACGCCTGGCGTCCCCGGGGCAGCTGTACCTCGCCTGGCAGGCAGGCATGGACATGTGCAGTGCCGGCTGGCTGTCCGACCGCAGCGTCCGCTACCCGATCAGCGTCGCCCGGCCGCAGTGCGGGGGCGGCCTGCTGGGGGTGCGCACCGTCTACCTATTCCCCAATCAGACGGGATACCCCCCCTCAGACTCACGCTACGACGCCATCTGCTACCAAGGTGAAGAGGGTTCCTCTGTCATCCCTGAGTGAACCTCACCGCACAACATCACGCTTTTCCATTTTAGACATTTAGCAGAAGCTCTTATCCAAAGCGACTTACAAGATGTGCATTAATACATGGTAAGATCAATCATTGTTCACATAAGAGATCAGTGCAGTAATACAGTAATAGACATCATTGTTGGCAGCTGCACACCGTACCTGTGACACAGGGAAGGAAAAGGTTAGTCGATTTGTTTTTTTTTGTGAAAGTTTTAAACAACGATACACATTACGAAACATAGTATTAAACATGTAGGCAGTGGTGATGACAATTAGTAAATATGTACAGAGTCAGTGGTAGTGGAGTCTGAAAAGGTGGGTTTTGAGTCTCTTGCGGAAGATCGCAAGTGTTTCCGCGGTCCTGACTAAGTGCAGAAGGTCGTTCCACCACCGAGGGGTCAGGACAGAGAAGAGGCGAGACCACGAGGAGTGGCTGCCGGGCGCCTGGAAGGATGGGACAGTCAGTTTGCCAGTAGAGGTGGAGTGGAGGGGTCTGGCTGGGGTGTAGGGATACTGTGATACTGTTTCCCAGATACTGTGTCCACTCTTCCTGTCACGTGACGCATTGAGCTGGCCCATCCCATTTTGAGCTGGCCCATCCCATTTTTCTCCCAGTTTGAGTTGCCGTAGCCCTGTGACCTGTGACAAAAGCCACTCCTCCAGATCACGGTCTCGCCATTGACTGTCTCTGTCCTGACCCCTCGGTGGTGGAACGACCTTCTGCACGTGTTTGTTTTTGAGTGTTATTGAAGTGTCAGGACCGCGGAATCACTTCTCTGTCCTGATCTTCTTCTGCAAGTCAGACTCAAAACCCACCTTTTCAGACTCCACTACCACTGAATTCTGTACAGCTAATTGTCATCACCACTGCCTACTTGCTCAACACTATTTATCCCTGCTTACTCCTCATTTCACAAAACTAAAACATTTTTACTAACCTTTTCCTTCCCAGTTTCACAGGTATGGTACGCAGCTGCCTGCAATGATGTCTATCGCTGTATTACTGCACTGATCTCTTGCGCATTCTATGATTGTTCCTACCATGTATGTATACACATCTTGTAAGTCGCTCTGGATAAGAGCGTCTGCTAAACGCTTAAAATGTCAAATGTAAAATGTACTGAGATGTCGGGCCCTGCGCTCTGTGCTGTCCCGGGGTCACCTGGTCTGTGCAGGTGAGGAGGAGGAGGAGGCGGGGCCAGTGCTGCTGACCTCAGAGCAGGAGGCGGGGCCAGTGCTGCTGACCTCAGAGCGGGAGGCGGGGCCTGTGAGCGTGCCCACCTTCACCGGCGGGACCGAGGTCTTCCTCAGAAGGCTCGCAATGGAGACGGAGGCCCGGGGCGAGGTGGTGTCACAGGAGTCCAGGCGTGTCCCTGACGTCTATGTAGAGCTGCCCTTGGCCCCGCCCCCCAGCGCCCCGCACACCTATCCCAACGTCAAGGGCGTGGTCCACGAGAACTTCATCGCCACGGTGACCGCCCGGCCCGACGTGGGGGTGGAGTTTCCCTCTGAGACACACACACTGCCCCCTACAGGTGAGTGGGGGTTCTCCTGGGGGCACGGAAACTAAATATAACTGGAGATACATATTATATATACCGTATATATATATATAAATGGAGATATAATAGTTCTCTTTTGTTGGATTGGCTGTTTATTTCCATCCAACGGGTGGTAATTGTGGTTCTCATTTTATATGTTTGGCTGTGGCTATAGTCGTAGTTTTGTACATTTGGTTGCTGTTGTCATTCTGGTGCTGCCCATTTGGTGTTGATTGTGGTTGTGTGTGTGTGTGTG
The DNA here is from genome assembly GCA_029706075.1 of Aldrovandia affinis. Taxonomy (NCBI): domain Eukaryota; kingdom Metazoa; phylum Chordata; class Actinopteri; order Notacanthiformes; family Halosauridae; genus Aldrovandia; species Aldrovandia affinis. The sequence goes on from JAINUG010000104.1 coordinate 3,298,338, forward strand.
TGTGTTGATTGTGGTTGTGTGTGTGTGGTTGTGGTAGTGTGCGTTTGTTTGGTTGGTGTGGTAGTGTGCGTTTGTTTGGTTGGTGTGGTAGTGTGCGTTTGGTTGTGATAGTGTGCGTTTGTTTGGTTGGTGTGGTAGTGTGTGTATTGATTGTGGTTGTGTGTGTGTGTGTGTGTGTTGGTTGTGGTTCTATGTTTGTGCTTGTGGTAGTGTGCGTTTATTTTGTTGGTGTGGTAGTGTGCGGTTGTTTTGTTGGTGTGGTAGTGTGCTTTTGTTTTGTTGGTGTGGCAGTGTGCGTTTCTTTGGTTGGTGTGCGTTTGTTTGGTTGATGTGGTAGTGTGTGTGTGTGTGGTTGTGGTTGTGTGTGTCTGTGTGTGTTGATTGTGGTAGTGTGCGTTTGTTTGTGTATGTTGTGTTGTCGTTGACTCTGCTCTGTTCTCCTCTCAGGTGTGGTGTTCCAGTACCGTGGCCCCTCCCCCAGTCGCGGCCTGACGTTTGCGGAGGCGCGGCGGGCGTGTTGGAGAGCGGGCGCAGCCATCGCCAGCCCACCGCAGCTCCAGGCCGCTCTGCAGACCGGCCTGCACAGCTGTGACCCCGGCTGGCTGAGAGACCAGTCCATCAGGTGACCCTGCGGCCGGGCCAATCGTCACACAGGGCCGCCCCCTGTGGTTTCCATGGTTTCATCAACCCCCCCCCCGTGGGTGGAGCTGCCACGTGCTGTCAATCACTGACTACTGTGAACCAATCAAAACACTGCTCTCAGGCCTCCCAGGTGGTCTAGCTGTTACAACGTTCGACACCGGTCACCAGTGCGCCAGTATCAGCTCCGGCCGGGAGTACCACCAGGGAGCGGCAATTGGCTGTCCGCCCCAGGGAGGGGGGAGGGAAGCCGATATGAGCTCGCTGCGTCGACGGCTTGGCGAGTGCCGGCTTGGAGGAGACAGTACATCGCCTTTGTCACTGCCGGTCTCAGGGCTACGACAGTGAACTCACAATACGAGGGGGGGGGGATTGACATGAAAAAGAGAGGGTGTAATTGGCTACTAAATTTAGAGGAAAATGGGAAAAAATGGGAAAAAATGGGAAAAAATGGGAAAAAAAGTCCTGGTGATTGGTGAGAGAGTCGCTGATAGGATATGAAAGCTCCTCCCATTCTGATTCCTGTAGAGAGTTGCGTTGTCTGAAGGTGATGGGGGTTTGTGTGATGTTTGATTGGCAGGTACCCGATTGTGTCTCGTGAGGACCGATGTTGGAGGGAGCTGGCGTTCCTGCCAGGCGTGCGTTCCCACGGGCTGCGGCCGGCACACGAACGACACGATGTGTACTGCTACGTCCACCGCCTCAACGGTGAGAGAGCGCCCCCCTCGTGGAGCATCGCAGTAACTACACTCAACAACACGTGGGGATCAGGAGGCTTGTAACACACATGGATTTTACATCTGTCTTTACATCTCTCTCTCTCCCTCTCTCTCTCCTCTCTCTCTCCCTCCTTCTCTCCCTTTCTCCCTCTCTCTCCCCCTCTCTCTCTCTCTCTCTCTCTCTCTCTCCCTCTCTCTCCCCCTCTCTCTCCCTCTCTCTCTCTCTCTCTCTCTCCCTCTCTCCCTTTTTCTCTCTCTCCCTCTCTCCCTCACCCTCTCCCTCTCTCTCTCCCTCTCCCTCACCCTCTCCCCCTCTCTATCCCCCCCTCTCTCTCTCTCTCTCTCCCCCTCTCCCTCTCTCTCTCTCTCTCTCTCTCTCTCTCTCTCTCTCTCTCTCCCTTTTTCTCTCTCTCTCTCTCTCTCTCCCCTCTCCCTCTCCTCTCCCTCTCCCTCACCCCTCCCCTCTCTATCCCCCCCCTCTCTCTCTCTCTCTCTCTCTCCCTCTCTCCCCTCTCCCTTTTCTCTCTCTCTCTCTCCCCTCTCCCTCCCTCTCCCTCTCCCCCTCTCTCCCCCCCTCTCTCTCTCTCTCTCTCTCTCTCTCTCAGGGGAGGTGTTCCACGTGGGCTCTGTTGATGGTTTCACGTATGCGGAGGCGCTGTCTCGTTGCCGGGGGCAGCAGGCCAGACTGGCGTCACCGGGGGAGCTGTACGCCGCGTGGAGGCGGGGCTTTGATAAGTGTCGCGCGGGCTGGCTGTCTGACCGCAGCGTCCGGTATCCCCTCACCAGTGCCCGGCCCCAGTGTGGGGAGGGCAGGACCGGGGTCTACACCGTCTACGCTTTCCACAACCGCACCGGCTTCCCCAACCCCAACCACCGATATGACACCTACTGCTTCAGGGGTAAAGGGGACCAGGGACCTCACAATCCACATGTCTGCTCTTATGACTCATATCTTACACCCTCTCTTTTCATGTCAATCTCCCCCCTCGTATTGTGAGCTCGCTGCCGTAGCCCTGAGACCGGCAGTGACAAAGGTGATGTACCGCCTCCTCCGAGCCGGCACTCGCCAAGCTGTCAACTGTAACTGTGGTACACAGAGCCACTTCTATACGCAGTGAACTCATCAGCTTCCCTCCCCCCTCCCTGGGGCGGACAGCCAATTGCCGCCCCCTAGTGGCACTCCCGGTCAGAGCAGACTCTCTGATATTAAATCAATATTAATGCTGTCAAATCTGCTGCATCTTAGTTCTCATAGAGGTGAGCCCCACTCTGTTATCTATGAAACCATGTTTACCTGCAGTGTGTGTGACTGTAAGGTGTTCCGTAAGGGCATCTCTGTTACCCTGACAACCACAGTTTCGACGTGAGATTCCATCAGGACCCTGATCTGCAACCCAAGCATCCTGCTATCTCATATCTGCTGTCATGTGCTGTTTCTGCTGGATGTGCTTTGAAGCACAGGCACTTCGTAAGGGCTCTGTACCAGCTAAAATGACCATTAACCCATATCCGCCTAATGCATTATTCTGTACAAACGTGGTGTGTGCCTAGCCACATAACACACCCATCCACACTCAGCCAACCGTCAGTCTAACACTCTTTCATTCTTATAGGAAATGGAAAGAGAAACAATAGGCAAATGTTGTATCAATGGAAAGAGAAATGATCTTTATTTTGATGTATAAACTGATGTGTTGTGCCCAATCACAAAAAAGTTGCAATTGCAAAACAAATTAGGAAAATTAGGAAATATGTATTTGTACATCATTTATAATAATACATAATTTATGGAGATATATGGTATGTCATATCAATTAAACGTTTTAACAAATGAGTGTTATATACAAAATATTTGTGTAAATAATGTACAGATAAATTCTTACAATCTTACATTTATTTGTCACATCTAAATTTACATGTAACCAAGAGTTATATTTCAATGAATTGAGTTCGTATCATTCTCTGTAATGTCACAAGTTCATCTCATTCTTCATTTTGTTAGTTTCAATTTTGTGCGTGCCTTTTGTTTGTTGTGTCTGTTGGTATCCTGTTGAGTTCCTACTGCTTTCCTGTACCTTATACCTCCTCTCAAGTTCGTTCCAAATTAATTTATAGTTCCACTTTAGTGACTTCGTTTGTCTCTTGTATCAGGCAATTTGTTTGTCAGCGAAGTCTACACCCCGCATGTGTTTGTTATATAATCATATAATATTTGGACGTTGCACCTCAACACACATTTCAATTTCATTGAATTTCTGCTCCAGAATTTTGTGTGGTCTACAGAATATCCTGTAGATCGGTGAATGAAGGGTTTGTGTGGTCTACAGAATATCCCGTAGATCGGTGAATGAAGGGTTTGTGTGGTCTACAGAATATCCCGTAGATCGGTGAATGAAGGGTTTGCGCGGTCTACAGAATATCCCATAGTTCAGCGGATATGGGTTAACATTCAGCCAATGGGCAGACAGTATCCCTGGCTATGCTGGCGCTCTGGGATAATAAGGTGTGTGCTCTGCTCCTCTGTGTCCTCCAGCTGATCTGCCGTCAGGCCACACTGAGACCCAGCCCAATGTGAAAGGAACTGGAGGAGATCCGATGACCATCACATCCATATCAGAGAATCTCAGGCCTGGTGAATTATCTCCACTATTGTCCTGACTGGATGTGCTGTTCTTACTGCATGCCTGTGCATGTGTCTGTGCACATGATGGTATTTATATAGTATTGAGTTACTGTCCATGATATTTACATTGTATTGAGCTACTGCACATGATGGTATTTATATTGTGTGAATGGCAGGACTGATGACATGTTCTCCTCAAATGTTCTCTTTTCTGTTTCCAGTGCCGCCCTTCAAGGCCCCTCCCATCTATGTGGCCACTCCCACTGTTGTGGCCCCTCCCATCGACGTGGCTCTCCCACCTCTGTGGCCCCTCCCATCTTTGTGGCCCCTCCCATCTACATGGCTCCTCCCACCTCTATGACTCCTCCCACCTATGTGGCCACCTCTGTCTCTGGCACTGACCCGCCACCTGGGGGGGTCTCTGGGAGTGGTGACGCAGAGCTGGTGGGTGGGGTTTCGGGTCAGAGCGGTGATTGGTCAGACCTGGTGGGGCCAGTGCCTGGGACGCCTCAGGAGAGCAGAGAGGGGAGCAGGGGGGGGTCAGCGCGGGGTCGCGAGCGGGGCGGAGTCTACACCGTGAGCGCCGTGGACGGCAGAGAGACGCTGATTCCCCGGACTCTGCTGGGAGCTCTGGAGACGTGTCGGGGGTCACTGGGTCGGGGGTCAGGGGGTCAGAGGTCAGTGGGTCGGGCAGCGGGTCGGGCAGCGGGTCAGGTAGCGGGATGGGTGTGGTTTTTGTGGACTCTGACTTCCTGGATCGGACGAGCGGCTCGGGGTCGGGGCTGGAGGCGTCGGGGAGCCCGCTCTCCGGATCCGGTGACATCAGTGGGTTCCATTCCGGGGGCGTGTCCTCTGGATCCGGCCTCCCATTGGGCAGCGGTGACGTCACCTTTCTGACGGACGAGGAGATGATGGAGGTGTCGGTGAAGCGGGCAGAGAACAGGGGCCAGGGGGAGAAGCCTGTGGAGGTTTGGGGAGAGCGCCCCCCCCCATCGGGGGGGGCTGGAGAGACGGAGGACACCCCTGTGGTCAGCAGCAGGGTGGGGCTGCCCACCGTCGCCCCGCGCAACCGCCCAGGGCTGGAGCAGCCCCCGTCCCACGGTATGTGACCCTGATTTTACCTGCACAATATCATGTGATTTAATCACTTCAATATCGCCTGATTTTACCTGCACAATATCATGTGATTTAACCACTTCAATATTGCCTGATTTTACCTGCACAATATCATGTGATTTAACCACTTCAATATTGCCTGGTTTTACCTGCACAATATCATGTGATTTAACCACTTCAATAGGGGGGATTTGATTGAGGTTTTCAAATTCCTCAAAAAAAAAGCGATTAACAAAGTGAACTACCAAAGATTTTTAAAGATAAGTGGGGTCAGCAGAACAAAGAGGCCACGGGTGGAAATTAGTTAAAGGCAAATTCCGCACGGATATTTAGGAAGTTTTCCTTTACACAGAGAGTTGTCAATGCCTGGAACAGCTTGCCAGGTCAGGTAGTAGAGGCAGAAACACTTGGGCTATTTAAGTCCAGGCTAGATGCAGTGCTAGATACTCTTTAGATTAGGACATGATGAGCCTAGATGGGCTAAACGTTCTCCTCATTATGTATTCTTATGTCACCTGGTTTTACCTGAAACCCTCAGCTCCCCCTGACCCGTGTGACCCAAACCCGTGTGGTTCTGGCTCGTGCTCCGTGCAGGACGGTATCGGGCAGTGCCTCTGTCCTCCCAACCGGGCCGGGGAGGAGTGCCAGCTGGGTGAGTCAGGACAGGGCCGTGACCTCAGAGTTTAAATGTGCAGTTCTTCTTACATTTACATTTTAAGCATTTAGCAGATGCTCTTATCCAGAGCAACTTACAAGATGTGCATTAATACATGATAAGAACAATCATTGTTCGTGCAAGAGATCAGTGCAGTAATACAGTGATAGACATCGTTGTAGGCAGCTGCACACCATACTTGTAACACTGGGAAGGAAAAGGTTAGTAATTATTTTATTTTTTTTATTAAATGAGAAGGCAGGGATACATATACAAGAAGTGTTGAGCAAGTTGGCAGTGGTGATGACAATAGGCTAGATGTACAGAGTTCAGTGGTGGTAGAGTCTGAAAAGGTGGGTTTTGAGTCTCTTGCGGAAGATCGCCAGTGATTCCGTGGTCCTGAAAGAGTGCGGAAGGTCGTTCCACCACTGGGGGACAGAGAAGAGGCGAGACCGCGAGGAGCGGGTGCTGGGTGCCCAGAGGGATGGGGCAGTCAGTTTGCCAGAGGAGGCGGAGCGGAGGGGTCTGGCTGGGGTGTAGGGTGTGATGACTTTTTCACATCTGTACTGATGTTGGATTAAATGCAGCTGTGTGGTGTAAATCACTCCATGGTCAATCCTGGAAAGCCAAAATACCCCAAAATATAAAATTATGTAATTCTGTATGTTTTATTGTTAATGTTTTTTTGTTTTTTTTGGTTTTTTTCATTTTCTCCCAATTTAGTAGCCAATTACACCCTCTCTTTTTCATGTCAATCCTCCCCTCATATTGTGAGTTCGCTGCCGTAGCCCTGAGACCGGCAGTGACAAAGGTGAAGTATTGTCTCCTCCGAGACAGCACTCACCAAGCCGTCGACTGTAACTCCGGTACACAGGGCCACTCCTATACGCAGCGAACTCATCGGCTTCATCGGCTTCCCTCCTCCCTCACTGGGGAGGGCGGCCAATTACCACCCCCTAGTGGTGCTCCCGGCCAGAGCTGATACCGGCATGGCTGATGGAATTGAACCCCAGTCACAATGGCCAGCATCGAATGTTGTAACCGCTAGACCACCCAGGAGGCCTATGTATTTGTTTTGCTGAAGGTGTGTGATATTAGGGTTAAGGGGCGCACTGTGTCCCCCTGTAGAGGCTCATGGGTGTGCGGAGGGCTGGACTGTGTTCCAGGGACACTGTTACCTGCACATCTCGGAGAGAGACAGCTGGGAGGAGGCGGAGCAACGCTGTCGGGACCTGAACGCTCACCTGGCCAGCATCCACTCCCTGCAGGAGCAGGAGTTTGTCAACGGTGAGGCCACTCCTCCAGCCCTCTTTACCGGGAGGCTGAGCTATTTTCTGGAAGAGTTAGGCTTTATTACCTGATGCTTTGATCATATTTGATGTTTTTGCTACAAATTATACAGTGCCGTGAAAAAGTATTTGCCCCCTTCCTTATTTCTTCTTTTTTGCATATTTGTCACACTTAAATGTTTCAGATCATCAAACAAATTTTAATATTAGACAAAGACAACCTGAGTGAATACAAAATGCAGTTTTTAAATGATGATTTCATTTATTAAGGGAAAAAAGCTATCCAACCCTACCTGGACCTATGTGAAAAAGTAATTGCCCCCCCTTAATAAATCAACCGATTAACCAAATTTTTTTGAAAGCTGAGTTCAATTTCATAAGCCGCACCCAGGCCTGATTATTGCCAGACCTGTTGAATCTAGAAATCACTTAAATAGAACCTGTCTGACAAAGTGAAGTAGGCTAAAAGGTCTCAAAAAGCAGCACATGATGCCGCGATCTAAAGAAATTCAAGAACAGATGAGAAACAAAGTCATTGACATCTATCAGTCTGGAAAGGGTTACAAAGCCATTTCTAAGGCTTTGGGACTCCAGCGAACCATGGTGAGAGCCATTATCTACAAATGGAGAAAACTTGGAACAGTGGTGAACCTTCCTAGGAGTGGCCGGCCTACCAAAATTACTCCAGAGCGCATCGACAACTCATCCAGGAGGTCACAAAAGACCCCAGGCGAACATCTGAAGAACTGCAGGCCTCACTTGCCTCAGTTAATGTCAGTGTTCATGATTCCACAATAAGAAAGAGACTGGGCAAAAATGGCATCCATGGGAGAGTTCAAGGCGAAAACCACTGCTGACCAAAAAGAACACAAAGGCTCGTCTCACATTTGCCAAAAAAACTTCTTGATGACCCCCAAAACTTTTGGGAAAATATTCTGTGGACTGACGAGTCAAAAGTGGAACTTTTTGGAAGGTGTGGGTCCCGTTACATCTGGCGTAAAACTAACACAGCATTCTATAATAAAAACATCATACCAACAGTCAAACATGGAGGTGGTAGTGTGATGGTCTGGGGCTGCTTTGCTGCTTCAGGACCCGGACAACTTGCCGTAATTGATGGAACCATGAATTCTGCTCTCTACCAGAAAATCCTGAAGGAGAATGTCCGGCCATCAGTTCGTGACCTCAAGCTCAAGCGCACTTGGGTTATGGAGCAGGACAATGATCGAAACACACCAGCAAGTCCACCTCTGAATGGCTCAATAAAAACAAAATGAAGGTTTTGGAGTGGCCTAGTCAAAGCCGGACTTAAATCCGATTGAGATGCTGTGGCATGACCTTAAACAGGCAGTTCATGCTCGAAAACCCTCCAATGTGGCTGAATTAAAACAATTTTGCAAAGAAGAGTGGGCCAAAATTCCTCCACAGCGATGCAAAAGACTCATTGCCAGTTATCGCAAGCGTTTGATTGCAGTTGTTGCGCCAAGGGTGGCACAACCAGTTATTAAGTTCAGGGGGCAATTACTTTTTCACATGGGTGATATGGGTGTTGGATAACTTTTTTCCTTCAATAAATGAAATAATCATTTAAAAACTGTATTTTTGTGTTTAATCGGGTTCTCCTTGTCTTATATTACATTTTGTATGAAGATCTGAAACCATTCAGTTTAACAAATATGCAAAAATAGAGGAAATCAGGAGGGGGGCAAATACTTTTTCACGGCACTGTATATGCTCCTTTGTGAATAAAGTACATTTAAAAGTCTCTCCCTCTCTTTCTCTCTCCCCTCTCTCTTTCTGTCTCTCTCTCCCCTCTCTCTCTCTGTCTGTCTCTCTCTCTGTCTATCTCCCCCTCTCTCTCTCTGTCTATCTCCCCCTCTCTCTCTCTCTCTCTCCCCACAAATGCTCAGGATTATCAGTGGATTGGTCTGAATGATAAGCTGTCTCTCTCTCTCTCTCTCTCACTCTGTCTCTTTTTCTTTCTCTCTGTCTCCCTCTCTCTCTCTCTCTCTCTCTCTCTCTCTTTCTCTGTCTCCCTCTCTCTCTCTTTTTCTCACTCTGTCTCTTTTTCTTTCTCTTCTCCCTCTGTCTCTCTCTCTCTCTCTCGCTCTCTCAGTGTAGTGATACTCTCTCTCCCCCAGCGAATGCTCAGGATTATCAGTGGATTGGTCTGAATGATAAACGGGTGGAGAACGACTTCCTGTGGACCGATGGGTCCCCCAAGGTGAGAGGAGTGGGAGGGACTTATCAACCCGGCCCCCCAGCGATGACCCTGCCCCCAGCGATGACCCCGCCCCCTAGTGATGACCCCACCCTCACCCTGCCTCCGGCGATGACCCCACCCTGACCCCGCCCTCTCTCACCCCAGTCTCACCATCAGTGTTTACCTGGAACAGGGGTGTGTTCAGCTCTCAACACTGCGCACCATTTCACAACGCACACAATTGCCCAATCAGCACACACCACACACAATCACCCAATCAGCACACACCACACACAATCGCCCAATCAGCACACACCATACACAGCCACCCAATCAGCACACACCACACACAATCGCCCAATCAGCACAGACCACAGTCACCCAATCAGCACACACCACACAGCCACCCAATCAGCACACACCACACAGTCACCCAATCAGCACACACTGCACATAGTCACCCAATCAGCACACACCACACAGTCACCCAATCAGCACACACTGCACACAGTCACCCAATCAGCACACACCGCACACAATCGCCCAATCAGCACACACCACACACAGTCACCCAATCAGCACACACCACACACAATCAATCACCCAATCAGCACACACCACACACAATCGCCCAATCAGCACACAGTTACCCAATCAACACACACCACACACAATCGCCCAATCAGCACACACCACACACAGTCACCCAATCAGCACACACCGTGCACAATCACCCAATCACCACACACCGCACACAATTGCCCAATCAGCACACACTGTACACAATCGCCCAATCAAGAGTCACACTAACCGTGCCCTGCCACCGTACGCTCAATACAGAACCGTTTCAGGTTATTAAACGGTTTGCTGCTGAACGCAGCCCTGGTTCCTCTAGATCTGGGGCCAGAGAGTCCACACCCTGTGCTGCCCCCCAGAGGCGCGGCTGACCCAAGGCTGAATAAACATGAAGGTCTGTGCCCAGCTCCACTGAGCTCCTCTGTCTGGTTTCTCCCTCAGCGGTATGAGAACTGGCGGCCGAACCAGCCGGATAATTTCTTCACATTTGGGGAGGACTGTGTGGTGATGATCTGGCACGAGGGCGGCCAGTGGAACGATGTTCCCTGCAACTACCACCTGCCCTTCACCTGCAAGAGCCGCCCTGGTAAGCGCAGCGCTCCATCTGGACCCACGGAGGAGCCTAGGGCTTTAGAGCACCTTCCCTACAGCCTCATACTACAGCCTCTCATACTACAGCCTCATACTACAGCCTCATACTATAGCCTCATACTACAGCCTCATACTATAGCCTCATACTACAGCCTCATACTACAGCCTCATACTATAGCCTCATACTATAGCCTCATACTACAGCCTCATACTACAGCCTCATACTATAGCCTCATACTACAGCCTCATACTATAGCCTCATACTACAGCCTCATACTATAGCCTCATACTACAGCCTCATACTATAGCCTCATACTACAGCCTCATACTATAGCCTCATACTACAGCCTCATACTATAGCCTCATACTACAGCCTCATCCAAACCCGTCTCTACCAGACCAGCCCTGGTCGTCAGCTTCAATCGGGGGTGGCGTTTGTCTGTCTGCCCCAGGGGGAGGGTGAGCCGGCTCGGGTCTGCCGTGAAGCACATAAGGGAGACTCCTGAACGTGGGTGGGGGCGAATTCCATCTCGAAGGAAGCAGAGTTTGCTGCCCTCTGAGAATTAGCTTGCCTCCTAGAGACGAGCGGCGGACTCGTGTGGGGGGGGGGTAAATCGAAATAAATAAAGGGTGTAATTGGCTACTACATTGGGGGGAAAAAGGGAAAAATGTTTTGTTAAAAAACTCACTGATGTCCTTTTGGTGATCCTATGTTAACCCCCCCCCAGTGTGGTGCGGCCCCCCTCCTGAGGTGCAGAATGCCAGGATGTTTGGGAACAGGAGAGATCGCTACAGTGTCGGCTCCATAATCCGATACCAGTGCAACCCTGGATTCACACAGCGCCACCTGCCTGTGGTGCGCTGTACTGCAGAGGGGCAGTGGGAGAGACCACGCGTGGAGTGTGTGAGCTGTGAGTGTGTTTAATCTCTTTAACAGGAATCACACACACACACACTCTAATCATACACACTCACAAACATGCAGAACCTGAGCATTCTTTAAATGTATATTAGCTAAATGAAACCAGTCATTGCATTGGAAATCATTTATGAACATCAGATTTAAAGTACAGCGGAAAGTGATTGTGATTGGTTTGCTTCGTTCCCTGTGTCTCACTGTTCCCCCCCTCTCTCTCTCTCTAGCAGCTCGCAGACTCAACAGGAAGAAGGCCCGCATCCACACCATTCTGGAGGAGTCTCCATTGACCAGCAAAGGAGGGATCAGAGGAAAGAATAAAGACAATAACTATAAATAAAGACAGTCTTTTTTCGGAGAAAGGCCATCTGACAGTAAGCAGGTCCAGCGTGTACTGGAACCTCCCGCAGGGGTAACTGTGTGTGTGGAGGGGAGCAGTGTGCCACGATCCAATCAGCCATGACTTTATTTCACTGCTGTTGTTTCTGGTGCAAGACACAGTGAAATATTTTAACAAATACATTATTTTTTTTATTATTCTGTGGGTGTTGCTTTGATGACAGTAGGTCCGTATTGGCATGGAGCTTGGGACGAACGTGTGCTGTTAAGTGGGAGAGCGCAAAGTGAACTCCGCAAACACACACACACACACACCCTTTAGGCGGCCATTTTTAAGTGGGATGCCCTTGACAACCAATCCAAGATCAGCTTTCTCATCGACGATCCTGGCCCCCCAACCATCCCACTGTGTACACTAACATCTCCATTCTGATCCAGGACCGTCTGCAGTCCATCTGTCGGAGTCCAGGGTTGCCAAATGTCCCGTATTACCAGGGACGTCCCATTTTTGGGCCAAATTAGTCTCGTCCCGTACGGGATGTTCCTTGTGCCATATAACAAAATACCAGTCAGACATGAAAATAGAATCCCATCATATTGTAATGGTGTAAATAAGTTCAGTAGTAATGAATGTTAGCTTAGCCACATCGTATGCTAAGTAAGCTCGGGGGCTGCCATTGTTATTATTATGTGTTCAGTCTCCCATGATTCCGTGTGTGCTAGTCCCCCATCATCACCCCTCATTTGGATGATAGAAAGTTGGTAACCCCAGTCAGTGGCATGGGGACACATTACTCACACACGGCTTCGACTGCAGCTCTCGAACCCAGACATCATGAGATCTTTCAAACGCCAGTATTTCACCCATTCGCCCTGCTAAACTCATATAGACCAATCACAGAGAGGACTCTGCAGGTATGCACAGGTTTTGTCATTGCAAGAGCGCTAAAAATGTACAGGTACAGAGGTAACCACAATCACAAACCTTAGCTGTGAATAATTCTCTGCTTTGGAGAATAGTTTGACAGCCTGTCGAGTCCTGCCTGTCTACCACAAAACAATATTACATTTTACATTTCCATTTTAGGCATTTAGCAGACGCTGTTATCCAGAGCGACTTACACAGATTACATTTCTTTTACATACAATCCATTTATGTACCTTGCTCAAAGTACACAACGGCAGTGCCCCCACCTGGGAATTGAACAAGCAACCTCTGAGTTACAAGTACAGTTCCCCTAACCATTACACTAAACTGCCGCCAATATTCACAGCTTCACCATAATTCACTTCTGGAACATTCCGATACCACGGAACGAGGCGAGCAGAGATCCATAACCGGATACGCACACGTGTTAAATATGACGTCTGCGTGTGATGTACTGTACACACGAGAAAATACCTGAACGTTTGCTGGATAAATCAGAGCTGCAGGGAGGCACACAGGAATATGTGTGGGCACATTCCAACACCGTTTACACAGATACGACAAAGACACGTTTATTTCACCAAATAATATGGCTTCTCTTTTGTGTGTGATATTTCATATAAAATGCAAAACCCATTGCTTTGTAAAGGTATAAAGGTCATTGTGCCTCAAAGTGTGGTTCTGGTAAAACACACCGTGACCACAGCCTGGTGGTGCGCCAGGGAGACACACAGAAAAATAGTTCAGTATATCATAGCACACACGACGTTAATCACAAATTCACAGAAGATCGAGGTCTTATAAAAAAGGTTTATAGTCCTTCCCTCAAAGCTTCAGTCCGTTTATAAGCCAAAGGACAGACTTGGACAAACGGCTATTAGTGTACAGTGTAGTCTCAGTGTAGTATCAGTGTACAGTGTAGTATCAGTGTAGTATCAGTGTAGTCTCAGTGTAGTATCAGTGTAGAGTGTAGTATCAGTGTAGTAGTCTCAGTGTAGTATCAGTGTAGTCTACAGTATAGTGTACAGTGTAGTCTGTGTAGTATCAGTGTTCAGTGTAGTATCAGTGTAGTCTCAGTGTGTATCAGTATAGTATCAGTATAGTATCAGTGTAGTATCAGTGTAGTCTCAGTGTAGTGTCATCAGTGTACAGTGTAGTATCAGTGTAGTATCAGTGTAGTCTCAGTGTAGTATCAGTGTACAGTGTAGTATCAGTGTAGTATCAGTGTCAGTGTAGTCTCAGTGTAGTCTCAGTGTAGTATCAGTGTTCAGTGTAGTCTCAGTGTAGTATCAGTGTACAGTGTAGTCTCAGTGTAGTATCAGTGTACAGTGTAGTATCAGTGTAGTATCAGTGTACAGTGTAGTATCAGTGTACAGTGCAGTCTCTGTGTAGTCTCAGTGTAGTATCAGTGTACAGTGTAGTCAGTATCAGTGTAGTATCAGTGTACAGTGTACAGTGTAGTCTCAGTGTACAGTGTAGTATCAGTGTAGTGTACAGTGTAGTATCAGTGTACAGTGTAGTCTCAGTGTAGTCTCAGTGTAGTATCAGTGTACAGTGTAGTATCAGTGTAGTATCAGTGCACAGTGTAGTATCAGTGTACAGTGTAGTCTCTGTGTAGTCTCAGTGTAGTATCAGTGTGTACAGTGTAGTATCAGTGTAGTATCAGTGTACAGTGTAGTCTCAGTGTACAGTGTAGTATCAGTGTAGTGTAGTCAGTGTAGTATCAGTGTACAGTGTAGTCTCAGTGTAGTCTCAGTGTATCAGTGTAGTAGTGTCAGTGTACAGTGTAGTATCAGTGTAGTATCAGTGCACAGTGTAGTATCAGTGTTCAGTGTAGTCTCAGTGTAGTCTCAGTGTAGTATCAGTGTAGTCTCAGTGTATTCTCAGTGTATTCTCAGTGTATTCTCAGTGTAGTCTCAGTGTAGTCTCAGTGTAGTCTCAGTGTGGTAACGGAGGGGGAAGGGGGTTCAGTGCACAGTGTGGAGGGGGCGGGGTGGGGGAATCAGTGCGCCCTGTAGCAGTAGACTCCATGTTTCTGGTTCTGGGACGGGAACCCAAAGTTGCGCACCCCTTGTTCCGGGGGGCCACAGTTTTGCCGGGGACGAGTTATGGGGTAGCGCAGACTCCCGTCAGCCAGCCAGCCCGCATCACAGCGGTCCAAACCCGCGAAGCGCCATGCAGCGTACAGCTGGCCCACCCTGGCGGCCTGCGACCCGCCCCGCTCACACGCCCGCAGCGCCTCGCTGAAGTTCAGCCCGTGTGGTGACTGCAGGAAGTACACATCTCCTGTGGGGGAGGGAGGGGGCGATACAGACACACGTCAGCACACAACACATCAATGTGAGATATGATACAGCCTTAACATAATAATATAATAATATAATATATGTGTCATTTAACAGATGCTTTTATCCAAAGCGGCTTACAGTAGTGAATGCATACATTTTTCAGTATATGTGGTCGAACCCACAACCTAAGCGTTGTCAGCGCCGTGCTCTACCTACTGAGCCACACAGAACCACGCTCTACCTACTGAATCACACAGAACCACGCTCTACCTACTGAGCCACACAGAACCACGCTCTACCTACTGAACCACACAGAACCACGCTCTACCTACTGAGCCACACAGAACCACGCTCTACCTACTGAGACACACAGAACCACACTCTACCTACTGAGACACACAGAACCACACTCTACCTACTGAGACACACAGAACCACACTCTACCTACTGAGCCACACAAAACCACCACCAACACTCTGAGCCTGGCTCTGTGAGGTCACGCAGAGGTCATGGCTCTTGCCTGTCAGCGCGGCGGAGAAGCAGAATGCATCATAGCGGTGCAGCTGTCGGTTGCGGGGGCCGTAGCTGCGTATCCCGGGGGCTAGGCCTCCCCGCAGGGCTCCCGGGGGGACGTGACCGGGTACTGCACCGTCCCGTCTGCCAGCCAGCCTGCGTTGCACCAGTCCAGACCCTCCTCCCACGCCCAGAACAGCTGCTCAAACGTGGCCAGGGTCGAGTCCTGCTCCTCACACGCCTGCTGGGCCGCCGAGAAGTTGAGCTGATAGCGCCGCCCTGTGGGCTGGTAGGGGAACACCACTCCTGGGGGACAGACAGAGAAACAGACAGGGTGTTAGCTCTGTTGAGAGACAGACAGACAGACAGACAGGGTGTTAGCTCTGTGGAGACAGACAGACAGACAGGACAGACGGTGTTAGCAGACAGACAGGGTGTTAGCTCTGTGGAGACAGACAAACAGACAGACAGGGTGTCATCTCTGTGGAGAAGGACAGACAGACAGACAGGGTGTTAGCTCTTGGACAGACAGACAGACAGGACAGGGTGTTAGCTCTGACAGGGTGTTAGCTCTGTGGAGACAGGGTGTTAGCTCTGTTGAGACAGACAGACAGACAGACAGACAGACAGACACCTCGCAGGGCCAGGTCGATGGTGACGCTCTGGTCCTCCAGGCCGTCGATGACCTCACAGCGGTAGCGTCCCGTGTCGTTGAGCCTCAGCCCGGTGAGGAGCAGGGCCGCCTGTCCCGGGGCCTGGAGGCTCAGCCGGGCGCGGCCCCTGAAGTCCCCGAAGCTGCGGTGTCGTGAGCCCAGCGCCACCAGAACCTCGGTCTCCGGCCCGTCCGCCCCCTGCCACGACCACTTCACCCGCGTCCTGCGGGGGGCGCTCAGCGCCGGCTCGTACCAGAACCGGCACGGCAGGGTCACACTGCCCCCGCGTACGCCAAACACCGCCGCCTCCTCCGACTCCACGTGGAGACGCACACCGTTGAAGTAAACTACAGCACAGACAGACACACAGACAGACAGACAGACACACAGGAAAGGAGGGGAATCACTACATGGTTTTAAAAAAAAATTTTATTAAGGTTTCGTTTCTGATTTTTTCCCATTTTCTCCCAATTTAGTAGCCAATTACACACGCTATTTTCATGTCAATCCCCCCCTCGTATTGTGAGTTTGCTGCCGTAGTCCTGAGACCGGCAGTGACAAAGGTGATGTACCGCCTCCTCCGAGACAGCACTCACCAAGCTGTCGACTGTAACTCCGGTACAGAGCCACTCCTATACGCAGCGATCTCATATCGGCTTCCCTCCCCCCTCCCTGGGGCGGACAGCCAATTACCGCCCCCTAGTGGCACTCCCGGCCAGAGCTGTGTGTTTGTGCTGAATTTCAGTGTAATAGTTCTCTGTTGTGAAAAGTATTATTTTGCGTTTGGAGACGGGTTGGTTCAGAGCTTTGCCTACTCTCTTTTTTGCCGTTTCCATTTCCGTTGTCGTCGTAGAAGAATCCGTTTGAATACCGCAAAACCGCCAGGCAAGCGCGCAGCAGCTGCAGCTGCAACAGGCCGGCCACTAGGAGGCGACTCCAGCTCGTCTTGCTCCTCAGGATCATTGCGGTCTTCACCCAACTTCAGAATGCAGGATTCTGCCTGCCTGATATAAAACGCACACATTGGTCGCTCATATATATATATATATATATCATAATAGGCATATAAATCTAATGCGCTTGAAAGTCATTTATATTGTCTCTGAGGTTTTCTCTTGTTTTATACGCGCTGCTATAGTCATCCTCACCAGCAGGGGGCAGTGTATCACCAGACTTTAATTGATTCCGTAACTTGGCTGGATGGCTTACCTACGACCTAGGCTGTGTTCGAAACCGTTCCCTATTCCATAAATAGTGCACTATATAGTGTGTTCGCCAATTTGTTCAACACAATATATAGTGCACTATTTAGGGAAAGGGGAACGGTTTCGAACACAGCCGTAGTATCACAGTTCACTGTTACTATATGAAAGAACATTAAAGGTCGCCAGGCAGTCAATCCTGTCAAACCCTTTCCAAAACATTGTGTAGTTCTATCTGTGGTAAAGGCAACTTTGTTTGTACCTACATAAATGCCAAATTTTATGTTAATTTCAAACAGATGCAATAGTCATTTTAAAGCAGAAAAGACCAAAATACGACAGATAATTATATATATATGGATAATATTCAGTTTTGGGGGGTAGTGGAATTACAGGTAGCGGAACTACTCATTTAACTACAGTTTCCAGTAACGTGTGGTAGTTTAATTACTTCCAAAATCTAGTAGCTTTCAAGTAGGCTAGTTCAATTATTTTTTTGTGAAGCAGCGGGGTAGCGTACACAAAAGTTACAAGTTACATCTTCCCAGCAGAAGTATTATTATATTTATTTATTTATTACAAAAAATATCAAATGTCATGTGACGGTTTGAACGCAGCTGTTTAATGCAGTTTGATGAAGTTGTAGCGGTACTCTTGGCTCATCATGGACGAGGAGGTGGAGCCACCATGGCCGTACCTATCGCCATTCATGAAACGAATCAAAGAAAATGAGAAAGTTACACTTTTCAGTGCATTCTGTGCCAACCAAAGCAGAAGCTCGACACCAAGCTCGAACTTGAGAACAAGTATTCAGGTGAGTCGCTAGATAGCCAACATTAGGTTGCTAATTTAGCTGCTGTTTTACCATGCAACTCTGGCTAACTACGTTACTAACTAAGGGATGGCTACGTTGAATGTTGAAATTGGGTTTCGGGATTTCTGTCCTCGAAAAAGAGTTTGTGGCTTTGGTTCATTCATTAAACATCAACGAGCAATTCTCAACGAACAAGTTCCAACTTTGAGCACTGGTTTAGATTCCGCCTGTATGCAGTGGAGCCGGTGCTGTTTTCTGCTGGTGGGGCGCACATAAAAATAATATTTTCATATTATGTGACAGCTAGTTAGTTTAGTCTCCGTTAACGTCTTTCCGTGTAAATGAATGGAGATCAGGCTCATCTTTCCCGAGCCATGCTTCTCAGCGTGAACAGCTCCACAGGGCGGCAGGTTCATAGATATAAACACGTAGATGCCGCATTGGCTGCTGTTGTGTGTTGCAGCGACGCGTCTGATCCGTGTCTAAACACACACGTGTGTATTGAGAGATGCAGACTTCCTCTGATAAAATCTACTGTAACTGTAATTCTCAACCAAATTTCGTGAAAATGGGCGTGTTATAAACTTGAGATATTTTTGCACAACGATTTTCTGCAGAACCTGGCTGTGAATATGGTACGAAGAGGAATTGGCCTATAGATGCTAAAATGCCACAAAGTTGTGCAGCATTTAGCTGTACAAATATGAGGAGCCATAGAAGCAAGGCTCCTGGGGTAACTTTTCACAGGTAAGTGGATATTACACTTAAAGCTAACGTTGAATGACCGACAGACATCGCCATGATGATAACAAAACATACCGTTAGCTAGTTGTCAAACCACTGCATGACCAACTGACTGAAAGACTTGGAAATATGCGAAAATATTACAGAATAAAAATCACAGTTGTTGCCACACTGTGATTGACAGCTTATGAGAGTCAGGCTCAATTGTCTCATTAGAAGTGAAATTAACTGGTGAGTCGGACTCACTTTTTCATTCACATAAACAGTATATAAACAATGATAATTAGGCTATTATGATCAATTGAATGACATATGAAACATAGAACAGGCATCTAATCTCACCTTGGGTAGAAGCTGCTTTTTTATTTTGTCTTTTTTTACATTTTACAAGTTTTAATTGTGTACAACATTATAAAGACATACTTATCGTTAATTTGCATGGTCAGATCAGAGTTCCCTGAAAATACTTTGTCTTCATTGTCAGAGGGAGGTACCTACTGTATTTTAAGTATTGACAATTAAGAAATGGAATTACCCTTTATTTTACAGTGTGTTAATTGCCAGGCATATACCCAGTGCTTTGTAATTGTCTGCACAGAAAGTTGCGTTACAGGCTGTAGCCAAAGCGATCGTAGAAACAAGATGCTTCTAATTAAAACATCAGCCTAACGAAACTGATTTGAATTAGGCTGCCTGTCCTGTCCCATCTGTAGCTACCGTCCTTAAGTTGTAAACATTGAGTCAAGTTGATCAATTAAATAAACAATTCATATAAATTTGATTTAGTCAAATAATGAATGCCAATTTGATCAAACTCTACGA
Source organism: Aldrovandia affinis (assembly GCA_029706075.1). Taxonomy (NCBI): domain Eukaryota; kingdom Metazoa; phylum Chordata; class Actinopteri; order Notacanthiformes; family Halosauridae; genus Aldrovandia; species Aldrovandia affinis. The sequence goes on from JAINUG010000104.1 coordinate 3,317,968, forward strand.
TCAAGCCCATGTTTATGACCAGAACTGTGCCGTGAACTCGAGTTCACCTGCAACTCATTCCTCTCCGCAAAGCGCCCGTGTTTGAACAGCGAGAGTGCCAGGCAAACAGCAGAAGTCAAGAGAAACCGCGAATGAACGGCCATTATTGAAAAAGTTGGTGTAAATGAGGAATATTTGTCTTTTACGTTTCGCTGAAAACCAAAAACGCCCGTCATATTCATAGGCTAAATGGGTAAGTAATGTATCGGAACAAATTGTAGTCTTGCGAGGTTTTCACAAAATTACAAAAGTCACTACACCACATAATACAATATTTCTGGTTAGGGGACACTAATAAAAACGAGCTTCGGAGCATTCCTCTTTGCAACTTTTGTAAGGATTTCACCTGTCCGCTTATCGAAGGCGGGGTGGAACTGGTGGAACAGAAAGCAGATCTTTTAAGGACTACAATTTACTTACGAAAGACGGCGTTCGTTTAAAACTACAAGCAACAATAAGTAACAGTACTAACATTTTTGATTTTTGAAATATTTTGTTGTTGTTATGGAGTACATTTGGAGAACCCGAGTGCGGGTGCAGTCTTAAAAACTTTCACTGCCCCATTAAAACCATCCCAAATTAATCCGGGTGTGGTAATATTTTACACCGTAAACGGACTAGCCCAACTATTTTCATTCTAGTAGTTAATATTCACGTTTTAATGCATTACAAACGACACCATCTGAGACTTTTGTTTGTCTGGTTGTTTTAATGATACTTCTCGCAAGTGTTACACTCTAGCCATTATTATAAGCTCATTTAGGCATTAATTATTTGACAAAAGGCATTTTCTAAATATCTATTATTTCAGTTAGAAATCGACCGATCTATTGTAGCTACTAGATTGAGCCCTTGATATGTTGATATAAAATAAACGTTGTATTCTAAGTATTCTAACTTTATCCGCACGTGTGTCAATTTCCTAACAAATATTGGTGGGGTCTGTTCAATAGGCAATATTTTAGCAAGACAATATATCTATTAAACACCGAGATGTAGTTACTCACAGATTTAGAGATGTACTTCCGTCCCGTTAACAGGGAGAGATGTTAGTTTCTTGCCCTTGTATTTCTCGCTCTCTGCCGCGCGGACAGACTTTTGTAGTAAATACACCGCCTCGCGCTCCTTCCAATTGGTCTTTGGGAGAGAAAGGTAGACGTGACGTCACCCGAGGCAGCGCAGTTAAAGAGACAGGCTCACGGTCTTGCACCCACCGCTCGAGATCACAATGCATGCGCTGCATGTAACCGGAATCTAATCAGAATTTAAACTTAATATCAGCCTGTGAAAAGAAGAGCGCGTGGATACACACACGGAAAAACCTAGGTTTTAACAGAGGTGGTTTTAGTGTTTTATCTGTGAATTTTGAAATATGAAAACATATTTGAGCAACAAGTGTACTACTGCACTACTGTAGGTCGCTTTGGATAAAAGCATATGCTAAGTGGCATATATTATATTATTATAAGTGGAAGAAAAGTTACTATGAGTGATTCTCTGTGACTATTAGACCTTTATTAATACCCCCTCTGTCCAACATTTGGCCATACGAAAAATGGAAGAGAGTTTGATAACAGTTCCTTGGGGCCGACAGATAGGGTCGATAACTTGCACCTGCCTCTCTTCCACTTGAAGAACAGCGATACTTCAGTACACTGACCTCAAGTAACGCCACCAGCACTAAACAGCCTAGAAACACGTAAAGCAAACTTTTTCTCATAGATCTTGTGATGGAGGGGGGGAGAAGAGGAGGGGCTTAAATTCCACAGGTCCCTCGAGACGTCTGAGATGTGTTGATTGCCATGCATAAAGCTGAGAAAAATATTGTCACCAGCGCAGATGTGAAATGTTTCCTATGTGAGTCACATGCCGCTAAACCGGGATTAAAAGAGTACCCTACCCCCCTCTCAGTCCCCACTCAGCGGAGCACAGAGTCCAGGACCGTACACTCTGAGGACTCCGTCTTCCGCCAGCCAGCGAGCTCTTTCCTCCCCATAGTCCTAATTCAGTGTGTGTGTGTGTATGTGTGTGTGGGGGGGTCGTCTACCGTTACACTCAGAACTGCGATAAACGAACTTATCGTCGCGGGAGGAAAAAGCTGCCGGGCGGCCTTTACGGCGAGCAGGAAACGGAATCGCGGGCCTCCCGACCCCCTCCGAGGGACCGGCCATGGGCAAGACCTCAGCGTCCACACCGCCATTTTCGAGACCCCGCGCTCTTTTTTCACGAGTCTCAATCGATCCTTAGCGCAGTGTTTCTGAATCCATTCCTACAGGGCACACTGCCCTGGAAATTTTAATTCCAACCTCCGCTCCAACCTCTGCATCGGTCGTCTGTTAATGACCACTTGAGCATGATTAAGTGGTGGTTGGAATGAAAACATGCAGGGCAGTGTGCCCTGTAGGAATGGATTCAGAAACACTGCATAAGGCTATGTTTACACTGCAGGCCTTGATGCCCAGTTCCGATTTTTTGCCAATATTTTTTTGACACCCTGTTTACATCTACTTTTAAAAGTGACCCATATCCGATACCTGTGTTTACACGGTTTACATTTGAAACAACCCGCATGCGTATAGGAGGGTTTGGTTACCGATACGAAGTAAACAACCACGCCTGCGCAGCCATATAATTTATTGCTATATATTATTGGGATACATGCCCTGTATTTTGGCCATCTTCGCTCCACAGGCTTAAAAGGCACGTAACCTCTGTATTCGTCCACTGGCCTGACCCTTCGTCCTCCATGATTTCACTGCTTCTTTCACTTCTGGTTATGCCCGTGAAACGTTACACGTCATTCAAATGCGAAAAGGTATGAGTGTCGCGTTTTGAATGACAGGGAAATTCTAATCTGTGCGTTCAGATGACAGTCGCATTGGCAGATATCAGATTCCTATCGGATTTATTTCCACATATGAATGTGGCCCAAAAAAACGGATATAAAAATATCCGATTCCATGTGCTTTGTCCCTGTTTACACGTTCATGATATATATCTAATATGTGCCACATGTGAGCAAATGAGTCATTCCACGAATCCGGTCCGATTTGAGTCCCTCTGATGTGTCTTTTATCTATTCAGTCACCAAAATGTATTTTGAAAAGCTTTTTATTTCAGTTTAAATGTCCCCTTTAATAAAGTGTAAAAACATTGCATAAATGTTATTTTTAAATTATGCATTATGTTGTTTTTTTCAGTTGACACCATGTATTTTGACATGTCCCTCCTGGCCTTCCATGAAAATGAATTTGGGATATGACGAACAAAATTAGTAAAAAGTCCATACTTTTTTCTATGAACATAAACATCTATTTGTGCTTTTATGCTGGTAATGATTTATTTCAAAATAAATGAATAATTATTCATTAAAATAACATTATTTAGTTCTGTACCTCAGTAACCCCTCAACCCCGTTACACGGAGCATTCTCCCCCCACAAAAATAATGGTTCGATCCCTATAAGCATGTACAACAGGACGTGACAACATTGAAGTCTTTTGAAAAACATAACATCAGAAACAGGCAAGTAGCTACCTTATTTTACTATATTTTGAGTCATTTATCTTGTAATATTATGGTAGTCAAGCATAATGACTCAACACCGTCACATGAAAAAAAGATAGAAAACTATTACTTGTGAAAATGATCTTTGTTATTTAAAAAATATAGATGATTTCTTAATCTCATGCATGCCATGTGTGCTGGTATTCACCACATGTGGAGTAGCAGCCATTTTGTGCAAAAATCTCAACCCCGTCACACTCAACCCCGTTACATGTTTGATCGTAACAGGGTTGTGAGATTGTAACAGGGTTGTGATTTTAACCCCCAACATTCCATCCCAGTGCACACACACACACACACACACACACAAAAGCACACAAGTTATATGTTTTATTTTGAAGCCCTATTCAGTCACATTACAATGTTTTAATGTATGATTTTAATGATTTCAATGATTTCAATGTATCATTGCTTTTCCTTGGATTAATAAAACTCAGTTCATTGCAAGTTATATCTATTGTCCTTCTTAAATGGTTAAATAATAAAATGCAATGATTATAGAAAGTCTTATAGTAAATTTAAGAGTAAAAAACAACTATTTATATGTTAAGCTGTATTTGTCTCTTCAACCCTGTTACCATCTTCAACCCCGTTACCCCAGTCTCAACCCCGTTACACTTACATTTTTATTCATTATTTCTTCAAGTTTATGAAAAACGAATTAAACTTTTGATGAATTTTGTCTGAAACGTTTAGAGCAAACATAAGAATTTTATTTTATTTTAAATTCTGAAGTCAAACCACATGTTTGATGAAAAATCATGCGGCCGCTGTCAAAAAAAGGCCCATTTCAGGCTTTAGAATAGCAAAAGTGTGAGATTTTATGTCATTTTTAGACTAGCAATTATTTAAATGGTGTGAGGGACATCTAATTATTATAAAAATGTTGACTTTATCACAAATACATGTTGTAATCTTATTCAGAGAGCTTCTAGAGTGTCCATAGCGGGGTTGAAGAGTAGTGGTGCCCATATCATACAATAATGACCAATAATAATAGGGATTTCATGCCTGAGATGGGAAAATATATTTTTCTGGAAGTTAAATATGTTCTTAATCTTGTGGAGTGTTCAGAAAAGTAATACCTCTTGGTAAAAAATATTCCAAATCGGACCGGATTCGTGGAATGACCCAAATAATCTGAATTGGATCACTTTTATCAGACGGTGTAAACGTAGCCTCACAGACATGTTTGGAGTGGGGCTCTGCCCCTTTATTCAGATGAAAGCCCTTTGCCGCAGGCCACAAATACCGCGGCAGGGAATCAGCCGCATACCCTGTACAATAAAAACTTGAGTGCGTCTGAAAACAAGGCAGCACTGCGCATGACTGAGCGGAATGAATTGTGGTTTAACCCACATTATGAATCCCTCTCTGACAGGCCGTTTCGAGTTCAGCGGCCTGCCAAAGCGGCGTGCCAAAGAGGCGCGTAATGGTCCGGGCACGGACTTCCTCCGAAGATTTGACGAATCTTTGCGTCTGTTGGATAATTCAAAGTCAGAACGGAGGAGATGAGAGGTTGTTATGCATCGGGAGAAATAGAGAGTGGACAGAGCTCACGTTTAAGCAGAGCGGAGATCCCCAGAGACCGAGACCGCGAGGCGTCAGGTTTTAGGAGAGTGTTCGCCCGTGCCGGAAGGTTATAATCTCCCTCCTCTTTAATTACAGTTTCCAGTCCCAATGTATCTCTTAATCTGACTGAACTGTTTTTATTCTTCAATAAAAAAACCATAACATCCATCCATTCATTCATTATCTAACCCGCTTATTCCTGGTCAGGGTCGCAGGGGGGCGAGAGGCAGGAATTCACCATGGACAGACAGGTCGCCAATCCATGGCAGAAAAACATAACATGATAATATAATAATCAGGACAAAGCAACACGCACAGTGTGTATATGCATACATGTAATTCCTGGAGTGTAGGCCTAATTTGAGAGAAAAACACACAGCAAGCACACCTCTCAATGCCATTCCCTGTCTTGGACCCGAGAGCTAACATGCGCATTGAGCTAAACTTTGTTAAGCGCTTAGCACGGTGCACGCGCTTGTTTACAGGGAGAAAGTGGAGAAAGGGTACATCTCGAGAGGCCCTCGTCCTTCTCAGACTGTGGCGTCAGCGGGTTTTCTGGGCTGTCGAATGTAAAACAGGAGACAGGTGGCGAACAGGACCGGGGTGTGTGTGTGTTGCGATTGTTTTTTGGTAGAAAACCCCCCCCATAGTAGCTAACTTGTTTTGTGTTGAGTATTTGATTACAGGCGTGTGGCTTTAAAAAAATAAGATATTTGCTGTGTTTGCACATATGCGCGATCTGAAATAGCTTTGTTTTCCGCGAGAGCATGCTTCCTGGTGCAGCGCCCGGTACGGTGCCAGCCTTCCGCAGCAGCGCGCGCGCTCTTCCTGGCGCGCGAGTGGGGGCGCGCGGGGGCAGCCGCCACTCCAGTTCTAGGACACATTAACGTCACTGTTTCATTTGATCGCGTAGCTATAGCCCAAGACGGCATACAAGTCGACAAGCACGTGTTTTAAATATACAGTAGATGCTGAATATTTAGAAAGTATGTACATTGATTTAGAAATGTTTCTGTACTTAATTGCAAGCTGTAAATGGGCATATACAGGTAACTACCAAAATAAAGGAAACACTTGAGTAAATGAAAGGTTCTGGCAGCTCTGTTATGGTGTGGGGGTGCATTTTCCAGGCATGGATTAGATCCACTCAACCCTTCGAGGTTAAGATAAACATCAATAAATACAAGGTCATTCTGAGTGATCATCTTCATCCTGTGGTGAAGCATTTCTCTCCTGATGGGAGTGGTCTCTTCCAGGATGACAATGTCTCCATCCACAGGGCACGAGTGCTCACTGAATGGTTTGATGAGCATGAAAACGATGTAGACCATATGCCATGATCTCAACCCAATTGAACACTTTTGGGAGCTTCTGGAGCGCGCCTGAGACATCATTTTCCACCACTGTCAACAAAACACCAAATGATTGAATTTCTCTCAGAAGAATTTTGTGTTGCATCCCTCCAACAGAGTTCCAGACACTTGTAGAATCGATGACAAGGTGCATTGAAGCTGTTCTGGCAGCTGATGATGGCCCAAAGCCTGATTAAGACACTTTATGTTGGTGTTTCCTTTATTTTGGCAGTTACTTATAGGTGTGACCTCACCTGGAGCAGGAGTTTGAAAAGGAGAAAAATGAATGACGGTCTCGCGATCTCGTCTTTGCATGTGGTCCTTTCCCCTGTCGTTCTGTGTTCTCAGTGGAGAGTGGGACCCTGATTGGGGACAGCCTCCAACAAACTGTGCATTTTTGCATTTGCATTTCTTATCATATATTTTTGTTTGTCCAAAAAATAAACAAACTGCTCCACCCGAAATGGAGAAGGTGAGAAGGACAGCAGGCCCTTAGCTGTAGAAGGTGAGAAGGACAGCAGGCCCTTAGCTATAGAAGGTGAGAAAGACAGCAGGCCCTTAGCTGTAGAAGGTGAGAAGGACAGCAGGCCCTTAGCTGTAGAAGGTGAGAAGGACAGCAGGCCCTTAGCTATAGCCTGAAAGACAGCAGGCCCTTAGCTGTAGAAGGTGAGAAGAACAGCAGGCCCTTAGCTGTGGCCTGAGGATGGGACTGGGGTGGGCAGCTCTCATCCTGTCAGTTGGAGTGTGGAAGCTGGCTTGCTCTTGTTTTGTTTATTACTCATGACATACTCACTACACACATCTTGTCTTAGACGTTACCTTTACGGTGACACACCTGTGTGTCACATCGTGGGATTTAAGGGAGGGTAACACAGCCAAAGTGAGTAGCTCATGGGTGCAGGGGTGTGTGTGATGGCACAGTGTTGAGTACGTGATGATGTGTGTGTACTCTGGAGCCACAGGTGAATTGGTAGAAACAAACACCTGCACACACACCGACCCTCCACGACCGGAGTTTCCCCACCCCTGGTGTACGCTCCTGAATGGGCGGACATTGGAACTAGAGCACACTTCAGCACACGGGCCTGCTTAAACAGAGTATCACAAATAAGGAGAGAGGAAATATATTGGGGTTAAAAAATATAAAGTGTTCTCCTTCACCGAGCTCTGAGAACAAATGGCAAACTCAAAAATGACCCTTTCCTGATGCAGGAGCGACTGAAGAAATCACAAAGTATCATGTTTGGAAGAAATACAGAGAGCAAAAATAACCAAATATATCCGACACCAGTTTTCAAAAAATAATTTCTTTAGTTTGACATGGTTTCTGGTACAGACAAGTTGCCCTGTTACTGTAATCGCAGTAAATTATAGCAGGATATTAAACACATGTATGAGAACCTGAGTAGAACCAGCTGTACTTCTTAAAAAAAAACGACTGTGTGTGTGAATCATAACCTCTTGTCTTTAGATACATAAATTAAACATTTTCAGGACTGCCTAAAACAAAGCATGTTCGGCGCTACCCACATTGAACTAGGCATGGCAAATACGTCTAAATCAACACCAAAAGAACCAGAATTCTCCATAAAGTGCACCGCAAAGTCACATGAAATATGCACCACAGAAAGCACGGTATGGATTTTAACAGAGGCTATGACAAATGTGCCTGAATCGGGCGACAGCTGTGGTGACTGTAGCACCAGCACGCTAAACTCTTAGCATAGGGGGTTACAGATCTAGCGTGGTTGTGTGTGACGAAGCACAGGCTCGAGCCGATGCAACGAACATCCCCCACAGAAGTGCTGCTGCCCCCCTCAGGCGTGGAGGCCGTAGTGCAGCTGAGGCAGCAGGTGGGCGGAGCTCCAGAACAAAGGGGCATGGCGGAGCTGCAGCAGGGGGTCAGAGCTGTGGGGGAGGGGCATAGTGAGGTGTGACCCTGGGGGTGTGGAGCCTCAGTAGGGGGGTGGAGCCACAGGGGGAGGAGGGGCCTCAGGAAGGGGGCGGAGCTGCAGGGGAGGGGGGTGGAGCCTCAGGAGGGGGCAGAGCCATGGGGGGCGGGGCATGGCGTGGCGTTAGTCCTCGCAGCCCAGAAGCTCCAGACGCAGCGTGATGCGTTCGTGCCACTCCCACGGGAGCACACGCACGAACCGCGCGTAGAAAGGCGGCTCAAACACATTCCTCTTGTGCACATTGTTGTCACTGTTGCCTTGGAAGATCTGTAAAAAAACACAAAATAAAGACAAGTCTGCGTGAAGTGTGAGAGCAGCTACACTCAGCATCACGCAACTCTGAACAGCCACATTCCACAATCCACAAAGTAGCTTTTTGAAAAATAGTTATGTGTTAACCTGGTGTTCTGGCCAAATTCCCAACCAAGACAATATATATATATATATATACAGTGGGGAAAATAAGTATTTCACCCCCTGCTGATTTTGTGAGTTTGCCCCCTTACAAAGAAAGGAACGGTCTATAATTTTCATGGTAGGTTCATCTTAACAGTGAGAGACAGAATATTAAAAAAATCCCAGAAAATCACATTATATGAATTTTAAACATTTATTTGTGTTTTATTGAGGAAAATAAGTATTTCACCCCTACCAACCAGCAAGAATTCTGGCTCCCACAGACCGGTTATGTGACCAGGAGGCACACAGATTAGTCCTCTTACTTAATTAGTACTCCTAATTAAGTACTCGTTACCTGTATAAAGACACCTGTCCACAGAATCAATCAATGAATCAGATTCCAACCTCTCCACAATGGGCAAGACCAAAGAATTGTCTAAGGACATCAGGGACAAAATTGTAGACCTGCACAAGACTGGAATGGGCTACAAGATCATTGGCAAGCAGCTTGGTGAGAAGGAGTCAACTGTTGGTGCGATAATTAGAAAATGGAAGAAACACCAATTGACCATCAATCTCCCTCGGTCTGGGGCTCCACGCAAGATCTCACCTCGTGGAGTGAACCTGATCATGAGGTAGGTGAGGGAACAACCCAGAACTACACGGCTGGAGCTTGTTGATGATCTCAAGGCAGCTGGGACCACAGTCACCAAGATGACCATTGGTAACACACTACGCCGTAATGGATTGAAATCCTGTAGTGCCCGCAAGTTCCCGTTGCTCAAGAAGGCACATGTACAGGCCCGTCTGAAGTTTGCCAATGAGCACCTGGATGATTCAGAGGAGGCTTGGGAGAAAGTGCTGTAGTCAGATGAGACTAAAATCGAGCTCTTTGGCATCAACTCGACTCGCCGTGTTTGGAGGAAGAAAAAGCTGCCTTGGACCCCAAGAACACCATCCCCACCGTCAAGCATGGCGGTGGAAACATTATGCTTTGGGGCTGTTTCTCTGCTAAGGGGACAGGACGACTTCACCGGATCGAGGGGAGGATGAATGGGGCCATGTACCGGGAAATCTTGGGTGAGAACCTCCTTCCCTCAGCCAGGACACTGAAAATGGGTCGTGGATGGGTGTTCCAGCATGACAATGACCCAAAGCATACGGCTAAGGCAACAAAGGCTCAAGAAGAAGCACATTAAGGTCATGGAGTGGCCTAGTCAGTCTCGGACCTTAATCCTATAGAGAATCTGTGGAGGAGCTGAAGCTTCGAGTTGCCAAGCGACAACCTACAAACCCTAAGGATTTGGAGAGGATCTGCAAAGAGGAGTGGGCCAAAATCCCTCCTGGGATCTGCGCAAACTTGGTGACCAACTGCAAGAAACGTCTGACCGCTGTGCTTGCCAACAAGGGTTTCTCCACCAAGTACTGAGTCATGTTTTGCTAGGGGGTGAAATACTTATTTTCCTCAATAAAACACAAATAAATGTTTAAAATTCATATAATGTGATTTTCTGGGATTTTTTTTAAATATTCTGTCTCTCACTGTTAAGATGAACCTACCATGAAAAGTATAGACCGTTCCTTTTTTTGTAAGGGGGCAAACTCACAAAATCAGCAGGGGGTGAAATACTTATTTTCCCCACAGTATATGGAATTCATTCATTCCCTCCCTCCTGGCCTCTCCACTGTGTATCTGATGTGCAGTGAGTTTGTACTGGCGCACTATGGCTGCCGTTGTGTACACCCAGGTGGGTGAGTTGCCCCCCCTATCATTGTAAAGAGCTTTGAGTTCCTTGGGGAAAAAAGCGCGACATAAATTAAATGTTCAATTCAATACAATTCAATCCGAGTGGGTTCTGCACCCGGCCACCAGCAGGGGGCACCAGAGACACACCGGGAGAGGCATGGACACAGCACCTCACAGAACAGGAAACCTATACGACGTCCCGAGAAAACAGGAGAAGGGAGAAATGTGCATTTTTGAACAGTCTTCTCTGGTCGCTGTTTTGACCATTACATGTGCCACTCACTTCATGGAAAGCTTTGCAAACCCGGTTAGGTTAGGTTTGGGTAGGGTAGGTTAGGTTAGGTTAGGTTGGGGAGAGACAAAGGGAAGACGCCCAAACATGTTTAGTTCAGCTATTTGGAACAAACGTTGCTAAACATCGTCAGCAGGGTGATTAATCCTTTAATTAAAAAATAAATAAAGTTAACTTATTGGCAAAATGTAGCTATGCTCACTGGGCAAAACGATTTCATCCCATCACTTCCCATAGATTCATGCAATGCAATGATGTGTGTTGAGAAGGTTATGCTTTAGCGTTCAGTCGGAGGCCTCTGTAAGTGAGCATTAATGTTGCCTCAGTGCTGACTGCATCCAAACTGCATGACTCTATTGGCCTTTAGGAATATGGATGTGGTTTTGAAGAATATGTGAGTAGTTCTGTGTGGTTCAGAAGGTAGAGCATGGCGTTGGCAACGCTTGGTTGTGGGTTCAATTCCCACTGAGGACCACATATACTGAAAAATGTATGCACTCACTACTGTAAGTCGCTTTGGATAAAAGCGTCTGCTAAATAATGGCATATAATAAATAATGGCATATAATTTCCAATTCTGAGCCACATTAGTCCCTGAGTACTGCAGATATCTGCGGGGGGTTACATCCCCAGGACTTGTGTGACGGGAGAGGGAGAGGGAGAGGGAGAAAGAGACGTGTGTGACCCTGACCTTGTCTGCCCCGGTCTTCTCATCCTTCACCATGCTCCAGGATCGTCCGTCATCGCTGTACGCCACCTTGAAGGCCGTGACAAACTGCACCACCCCAAAGTCTTTGGCTCCCTGAGTCAGGATCCCTGTCACGCGTTTGGGCCTCTCCATGTCCACCTATCACATGCGGGCGAAACCAAAACAACACAACCCTTCCCTCTGAGTCTCAAAGCCATGATGCACTTGGCAATTTTTTGGGCAATGTTGCCACCTCCCGGGTGGTGTAGCGGTAACAACGTTCGACGCTGCCCACTGCGAACCGAGGTTCAATTCCACTGACGGCGCCAGAGTCTGCTCTGACCGGGAGTGCCACTAGGGGGCGGCAATTGGCTGTCCGCCCCAGGGAGAGGGGAGGGAAGCCGATATGAGCTCGCTGCATATGGGAGTGGAGACGACGGCTTGGCAAGTGCTGTCTCGGAGGAGGCGGTACATCGCCTTTGCCACTGCCGGTCTCAGGGCTATGGCAGCGAATTCACAATACGAGGGGGGAGAGAAAAATGGGATGAAATCTGAAACAAAATCTTAAATAAAATGTTGCCGGGCAGCAAGGTGAGACACATGGGCAATAAGCTTTGGCAAGAAAAACAATCTTGGTTTGTGGGAAAAATATGTAGTAAAAGTGCTGTAATACTTGTGTCAAATGTAGATGTGTTTATACTGATTTTCACGTGAACGAGAAGTTTGTCTTTTATGACCTACTAGTGTTTTGGTTACTTTCTCAGTATTTAGAGTATTGAGAGAGAACTTACTTTCGGTTTTTGCGAACTAGCACCAGTTCGTGCTGCTGAAAGTTGATGGGAAGTGCATGCAAAACCCGTCATAACTTATACGTCATTTTTATACGTAAAAATAGGCAACTTATGAAACTTGTGAAATACCTAAATGACACATGATAAGCCTGCCACTGGTTTATAAGATCAGCGTCAGTGAACGAGCATATTAAATCATTTAAAGTTCAAGTTGAGATGAGGACACATGACCAGTATCTGTGCTGTGATTGGAGGATTCAACAAATCATTGGATTCAACAAATGATTTGTTGCTCTAATAGTTTGTTGCTCTAATAGATGAACGCTGACCTGCCAAACTCAGTACTGTGTCCCACAGTCACCAGTGTGTGGGCGTGTCCCTACCTGCAGCCACTCGGAGCGGTTGTTGGTGGCAGGCGCCCAGGCATTGGTCTTGCCCTGCTTGTCCAGGCGGGCGTAGTTCGGGCGCCAGGTGAACGCCTCGATGCCCCAGGTGCAGAAGGTACTTGAGGCTGTGAGCTGCCTGTCTGAGATCAGACGAGACTTCACACCCAGGGGCTCAGAGCAACCTGCCGTGTTCAAATACACTGTGAACGAGAGGGAGAGAGGGAGAGAGAGAGAGAGAGAGAGAGAGAGAGGGGGGGGAGAGAGAGGGAGGGAGGGGGAGAGAGTGAGAGAGGGGGGAGAGTGGGAGAGAGAGGGTGGGAGAGAGAGAGAGAGAGTGGGAGGGAGAGGGTGGGGGAGAGAGAGAGGGGGAGAGAGTGGGAGAGAGAGAGAGGGGGGAGAGTGGGAGGGGGAGAGGGGGAGAGAGTGGGAGAGAGAGAGAGAGTGGGGGAGAGAGAGGGGAGGGAAAGTGGGAGAGAGGGAGAAGGAGGGAGAGAGAGAGTGAAGGAGAAGAAGAGAGATGGACAGAGAGGGAGAGCGAGAGAGAGAGGGAAGGAGAGGGGGAGGGAGGGAGAGAGAGAGCGGGAGAGGGAGGGAGAGGAGAGAGAGAGAGAGAGAGAGAGGGAGAGGGGAGAGAGAGAGAGAGAGAGAGAGAGCGCGTGATAGGCAGAGCGCAGGCACGGGCGCATGCACACACAGAATGTAGAGGGCGTGCTCAGGAGAGTGAGACGTGCGATGGCACAGCAGGCAGTGTGGTGTGAGGTATGTAGGTAGGTATGGCCAGTATGACGAACACCAAACCACTTTCCATGTAGGTAGTAGTGTTAGCTAGCTATCTAATGTTAGCTAGCAAACAAGCTTTAATCGTGAGGTGATGGCTAGCCCCATCTAGCTACTGATAGCTAATTGGACATCTCTAGCTAGCTAGCTTACATTTAGTTTTGTCATTGTTCTGGTCAGATTATTGGCTAGCTAGTAGTGTTGTTTGTATTTATTTATTTTCCATCAAGATACAAAGATACTCAGCTTTTTTGTTGTTGTAATGTCAAGGTCAGATAAAAACATGTTATTCAAACAACATTAGAGCTGTTATGATGCTTGCTGTGTATTGGAACGTTTCTGCGTGGGCTTGCGGGGCCATACCACTTTAAGAGCTGTGATGGTACCTCTGACCGATAGGCATGGCATGAGACAGACAGGTACAGCAGTGAGACAGTGGTATGGCGTGCAGTGATGCATGCTGGGTCATGAGGCAGGAGCTGTGTGTGTCTCATTGTGCCCAGGGCCACACATTTAAAACATTCATGAAACATAACCACAGGGCAGGCCGAGTTTAGCTTAATACATTCAGCTGCAATTAATATATTCATAAGAACTGGGGAGAGAGTGAGAGAGAGAAAGAGAGAGAGAGAGACTGCAGGAATGAGCCAAGAGGGTCACAGGCAGATGGCCAGGAGTGAGCCCTGGTGAATGAATGTAAAGATTTATCAGTGAATGTCTCTGTGCATAGACCGTGACCGCGTTCACATACTCCTCCACCCTGACCGTGTGAAACTAGAGACCAGTCACTAATCCTGACCGTGTGAGACCAGAGAGAGCGGTCACTGATCCTGACCGTGTGAGACCAGAGGGAGCGGTCACTAATCCTGACCGTGTGAACCCAGAGAGCGGTCACTGATCCTGACCGTGTGAGACCAGAGAGAGCGGGAGGGATTTACCGTTAAGGTCGCAGCCAATCAGCTCCATGCGCAGGGTGCAGGCCTTGCGGCACACCACGGGAACAAGACGCACAAACTGTGCCAGGATGGGCGGGTCGAACGCGTTGGTCCTGGTCCCGTCGTTATCCACATTCCCCACGAACACCTGCAGACCCACAGCCCAGCTCACATCCCACCTGCAGACCCACAGCCCAGCTCACATCCCACCTGCAGACCCACAGCCCAGCTCACATCCCACCTGCAGACCCACAGCCCAGCTCACATCCCACCTGCAGACCCACAGCCCAGCTCACATCCCACCTGCAGACCCACAGCCCAGCTCACATCCCACATGCAGACCCACAGCCCAGCTCACATCCCACCTGCAGAGCGTCCCACACAGCGACCAGACCCCCGGGCGTCCCACACAGAGACCAGACCGCTCCAGTAAGACCTTGGAGAACTACGGCCACACACCCAAACACAAACCAGGGTTTCCTCGCGTCACGGAAAAACCTTAAAGCATTGAGAAGTATTCTGTCGTGGAAATGTCTGATTCCATGTAACGTTATAGATTTTTTTAAATTCTTTTCCGATAACATTACCACAAAATGTCTGTTCCCCTGCCACCGTTGTTGCCACCTGCCCATGGCTGTTCTCTCACACTCACACAACGAGATGTGTATTTGCACTGGCAACAAAACGTGTTAAATTATGAAAATAAAGTCAATTTTGCGTCAGTCGGCAAAAAAAAAAAAAGTTATTGAAAACCTAACATTTGTCATTGAAATGTCACAGAAAATTGATTTGAGTGGGAACCCTGACAATGAACATAACCACTACACAGATAAAGAGCATCACTGCTCCACACACACGTGATTAAAATGAGCCCTGCACCCTGGCGCACGTGTGTTTCCACCTGCGAGGCCTCTCACCTTGTCCCTCCTCTGTCCGTCAGTCCTGAAGGCCGTGTAGATCCGTCCGTCGAAGCTGTGCAGAACCTTGAAGGCTTTGATGTACTCGGCTGAGCCCATGCGGCTGGCCCCCTGCGTGATGATGCCCGTCAAACGCATCTTCCTCTGCAGGTTAACCTGCGACGCGCAGGAGACACAGGAAATGCCACTTGACCCACAGAGCCACACGCCCCACCCCACGCCCCTTCATTTACATTTGAGAATTTAGCAGACGCTCTTATCCAGAACGACTTACAACATGAGCATTAATACATGGTAAGATCAATCATAGTCCGCACAAGAGATCAGTGCAGACATCATTGTTGGCAGCTGCATACCATACCTGTAACACTGGGGAGGAAAAGATGTTGGGTAAACAGTATTAAACATGTAAGCATTGGTGATGACAGTTAGTTATATTTATAGAGTCAATGGTAGTGGAGTCTGAAGAGGTGGGTTTTGAGTCTCTTGCGGAAGATCGCCAGTGTTCCGCGGTCCTGACCGAGTGCAGAAGGTTGATCCACCACTGAGGGGTCAGGACAGAGAAGAGACGAGACCGCGAGGAGTGGCTGCCGGGCGCCCGGAGGGATGGGACAGTCAGTTTGCCAGAGGAGGCAGAGCGGAGGGGTCTGGCTGGGGTGTGAGGTGTGATTGCACCCAGAGAGCCACACATTTTACATTTACATTTTAAGCATTTAGCAGACGCTCTTATCCAGAGCGACTTACAAGATGTGCATTAATACATGGTAGGAACAATCATAGTTAGCGCACGAGATCAGTGCAGGAATACAGCAATAGACATCATTGCAGGCATCTGCGTACCATACCTGTAACACCGGGAAGGAAAAGGTTAGTGAATTTTTTTTTTTTTGGGAGTATAGTGTTGAACAAGTAAACAGTGGTGAAGACAATTGCCACACGTCACACGTTCACACCCCCCACACGACCCTCCCACACACCCCCTCTCCCTCACCTCGATCCAGGGGTTCTTGTCGTGGGAGGCCGCGGTCCAGGCGTTGACGATGCCCCTGTTGTTGAGGCGGGCGAGCTCTGGGCCCCAGCGCTGCAGCCTCAGGAAGGCGTAGTGCACGGAGGAGGCCGAAATCTGGGACTCACCGATACCCCCTCCCTCCATCCCCAAACGGGAGATACAACCTGCGGGAGAGAGCAAGATACAGCACCCCCGACTGTCTGAATATCACACACACACACAGCGTCCCCTACTGTCTGAATATCACACACACACACACACAGCACCCCCTACTGTCTGAATATCACACACACACACAGCGCCCCCTACTGTCTGAATATCACACACACAGTGCCCCCTACTGTCTGAATATCACACACACAGCGCCCCCTACTGTCTGAATATCACACACACACACACACACACACACAGCACCCCTACTGTCTGAATATCACACACACACACAGCGCCCCCTACTGTCTGAATATCACACACACAGCGCCCCCTACTGTCTGAATATCACACACACACACACACACACACAGCACCCCCTACTGTCTGAATATCACACACACACACACACACACACACACACACAGCGCCCCCTACTGTCTGAATATCACACACACAGCACCCCCTACTGTCTGAATATCACACACACAGCGCCCCCTACTGTCTGAATATCACACACACACACACACACACACACACACACAGCGCCCCCTACTGTCTGAATATCACACACACACACACACAGCGCCCCTACTGTCTGAATATCACACACACAGCGCCCCCTACTGTCTGAATATCACACACACACACACACAGCGCCCCTACTGTCTGAATATCACACACACACACACACAGCGCCCCCTACTGTCTGAATATCACACACACACACACACAGCACCCCCTACTGTCTTGCTTGTTTGCGGATGGGAGCAGCTGATTGGCTGATGTAGAACTGCACGGGGCTGATACTCACGCATTTCGCAGCGTTTCCCCACGTAGGGGGAGGGGCACTGGCAGGTGTAATCTCCGTCCAGGTCCAGACACACCCCTCCATTCTGACAGGGCTGCGGTGTGCAGTCATTCACATCTACAGACAGACAGACAAGAGACTCACTGCAGGACACCTTCAAACAGACTCAAGGTCTCACTGTGCTTCAAACGAAATCGAATTGGGCATGTTTGCACAGGCTGTCGAACTGTTGTCGAGTGCGGTGTTGCGACCAAATGTTGCTTTACTCGCTGTGACTCGAGGTCTGTTCGTTTAATGACGCTCCATGCCAGATAGGGGCGCTCACTAGTCGCTAGACTATGGAACCGGAAGTATAAATACCAACGAAGCAAACATCGGCAAGGGCCGAATGTGCAACGCAGTCATGCTTGATGTACAAAATAACCCTGTGTTTAAACCATCATACCTTATGACAGGATCCTGTAACAGACACAAGAAAGTGTGCTCCAGAAACTGCAAAATGTAATTTCTCATTGTACGTTGTATATAGCATCAAGTGACTGCGAATTTCATTTTTTGATGTAGTAGACCCATGGGTTGGCCTGGCCTATATTACATTTAGACAACTGGTTAATTTTCTTTTGATTATAACTTTGAATAAATGGTATCTGACTATCTGTATTAATATACTGTAGCTAATTAGCAAGCTGGTTAACTGATTAGCAGCTAATCTATGTCACTCAATTGGTGGTGAACCTCATGAGGCCAAATACGTAACGTCATATAACTAGTGAGGATTTTGGGAGCAAGCTAACGTTAGCTAGAAGGCCTTCACTGCAGGACGCCTTCAAACAGAGAGCCATGGGAGGCGGGGCCTGACAGCTGCACCACTACATATTCTGTTACCATGGTTCCTTTAGTCTCATCATCATCATCATCATCATCATCATCATCTCCTTGTAAAGCATATAATCTACATTCTGCTGCTTAAGGCAGGTTCCATTTCAATAGCAGAAACCTTTGTACAACAGGGTAAGGGATGGAGCAATTATTTATCAAAAATAAAAATAATATTTACTTAATATTACAGCGATAATGCCCCACCTGAGTTACCAGCCTGGTTCCTTCACCTTTGAGCAAGACTTAGATTTAAACATTTTACATTTTAAACAAAATCATCAATAATCAAAATAATCAACATAAGAGGGGAACACACATAAAATCAGGTCAGGATAATTGAACAGACTGCGCTAGGTGCAGGAGGATCGAGATTTAAAAGCGACCGGAACGTTTGAAACGCTCCTCCGATCTGCACGTGCACGGCTGCCAGCTTTGGAGCGTCAGTCCGTAGCTGCAGTAACACCTTCAAAACGCCGGAGCTGGAGCTGACATGCGCTTTCGTTAGCAAAGAGTGATGAACACCAAAACAGTAATATGAAGTCAAATACAGAAAATAAAAATCTTACTGACTTCCCACAATAATTAATTTTATTCATGAGGCTTTCCTGAAGTACACAATCACTAGAGACCAGAGACACCGACAATAATAAGGTTGTCAGTGTGTTCTGAAGAGAAATGGAAGTTTGGAGGAAGTTTAAGGTGCACCAGCACCAAACTTCAGAAGGTATTTAATCTGTCCAATTCAGGTCAGAAGTATTGAGGCTGTAAAATCCTAATGCGCTAACGTGCTAAACAGCGTAACCCTTCTGGCACGGCAGGGCGTGACCTGGGCGGGGTGTAAAACAGGTCGTCATGGCAGCGAGGGAGGAGACGAGGGATTGGAGGAGATTATCTGACAGCTCCAATCACGCGTCTCAGGAGGCAGCTAGCCGGGCTGTGACCCAACACACACTGTTGTGTGTGTGTATCAGTGTGTGTGTATATGTGTGTATCTGTGTGTGTGTGTGTGTGTGTGTGTGTGAGTGTGTGTGTATCAGTGTGTGTGTGAGTGTGTATGAGTGTGTGTGTGTGTGTGTGTGTGTGTGTGTGTGTGTGTGTGTGTGTGTGTGTGTGTGTGTGTGTGTGTATCAGTGTGTGTGTGTGTGTGTGTGTGTGTGTGTGTGTGTGTGTGTGAAGACGTGCTGCAGTGGTATGGGCTATATTGACTGCAGATTCTACAGTAACATCCTAACACTGCTGACTGTGAATCTGTCATCAGAAAGCAGGATGC
>JAINUG010000104.1:3347500-3362500 GCA_029706075.1 Aldrovandia affinis
AGACCTACAACAGACGCGTGACCGTATATCGGACACTTTCTCAGTATCAAGCGATGCCAATAATACAGTATTTATACAAAACAGCTTGATTATTAATATTAATAAATCGATAAAAACTCAAGATAAAGGGAAGCGCGACTCAAGAACTCGTGTTTATTTTGAACGGATCTGCTGCATAAATATTTACTAACACTTCCTGTGGGTATCGCAGTTTAAATGAGCGCGTTCAGATAAAAAATATACATTTAATTTAAAAGAGAAGAAGAAACAAACTCACGCTTTCGTTAGAAATATAAATGTACAGATTTGCATCGATCACTAACTGACGCGCTGTGCTATTAACGCCAACATTCCGCCAGAGAGCTGGCGCGAGGTTTCTGTAAAACGGTGTTTCCCAAAACAAGCGAACTCAATGAGCGGACTTACCCCTCACCGTGCAGACCGGACCAAGAAGTAAACAAGCGGCTAGAAGTGCCAAAGAAACCGAGGCGCGTTGAGGTTTCATGTTGGGTCCCGTCCCGTCTCCGCTTCCGAACTGTGTTCTGGTCTGTGTATCTCCTCGGAGAGCAGAGCGCTGTTTGGACTTCTGGACACATTGTAGCGTCAGCTGGGCCACCGGATTACCAGCAGCACGTGTGTCTGCGCCGTTAGCCAATTAGATCCCGGGTTTCAATACCCACCACCCCCGGAGGGAGAGAGAGAGGAGGGGGAGAGAGAGAGAGAGAGAGGAGAGGGAGAGAGGGAGAGAGAGAGGGAGGGAGGGAGAGAGAGAGAGAGAGAGAGAGAGAGAGAGAGGGGGAGAGAGAGGGAGGGAGGTAGGGAGAGAGGGAGAGAGGGAGAGAGGGAGAGAGAGAGGGCGAGAGGGAACTCGTTGTGCCCTTGTCGGATCACCAAATGCTTACGTTTAAGAACACAAACAGCAGAAGGCAACACGTCTTTATTTGATGTAGATATTTTATTGCTGTCCCGTAATTTTAGAGCGTGATTCCATTAGTTCTACGATGGAAAAGCAAGTTTGATTCCCGTTTGATTCAATTCAAGTTTATTTTATATCATCCGCGTTTTGAGAAACTAGCTCCTGGCGTCAGTTTTGAATTGTATAAATCCTGACAGTGTATAATAAAAATGCGAAGCAAACAAAAATCCAGTGACCTGTTTTGTAAAGAGCACTATATCACAAAACGATTGATTTGGTTCATTGTTGGTTTGCTGAGAATAATTATCTACAGAGCACCAAAAGACGCTTATCGCCATGTAGGCTATACTTGTATTCAGATTTTGGACATTGAATCAGTGTTTTTTGGTTCAATTTAGGTTGCCAACATTCGTATTCCAGCCCAAAACTGAAAATCTGCTGGAATTCACTGGTTGCTGCCAACCCTAGATTCATTGATCATTTTTGACTGGACTTTAATCCATTGCTTTGACTGTTACTTCGACTTTAACACCGCATTGCCTCAGTCAGAGAGGTGGGAGATTTATGGTGGGAGTTTATGATTTAAACTCTTGAATGTGGAGGCGGGTCAGATAAATTCGTTCCTGCCGTTAACGTTTTGGAGGCGGGACCAAATCGCCGCTTTGCTGTCTGGAGCGTCTGATTGGGCAGGGCTCTATTGCCAAACACAGTCCACCAATGACAGGTCACAGTATTTAGTTCATTGGTCTGAGAGCCAGGGCCCGTATGTAAAAAGATTCTTAGAGTAGGTATGCTGATCTAGGATCAGGTTTCCCCTGTCCATATCCTAACCACATCCATTAGGAGCTAAAAGGCTAAACTGATCCTAGATCAGCACCCCTACTCTTAGATTATTTTTACATACGGGCCCAGGTCTTCGGTGTATTTCAGGTATAAAAGTAAGCATTGAAGTGACCGTCTGTTATTGGTCTCGTGACTGTTACCGATCTCATGTTATTGTCTCGCATTTTATTATGCTGACTGTAAAACACGTTGAGCTGCATTTTGTGTATGAAAGGTGCTATGCAAATAAGGTTTATTATTATTATTATTTATTATTAATAACAACTAATTATTATGAATAATATGTAATTTAACAGGGGCTACGCTAGCACAGACAGAGGATATACTGTGATATGATTAAATGACAACAGCGCCAATTCTATAAACAGAAATTATATGATGGGCTCCTAAAATGTCCTGTTATGTGTATATTTTATAGATGGTAATCTTATGAATGCCATAATTGTAGTGTTGCAGTAGGTGTAGATGTTAAAGTTGTAGTCCCATATATCTGCCAAGGTTGTGGGTTCGATTTCACAGGACTACATGTCCGTTGTTCTTATGGGACAGTAAAAACCGAGGTCCTGACTCTCTGTGCCCCCATGGCGCTTTTTGAAAAAGAGTAGGGTGTCCTGGCCAAATTCCCAACCAAGACTATATATATACAGTATATAGTATATATATATATACATGGAGTTCATTCATTCCCTCCCTCCTGGCCTCTCCACTGTGTGTATGATGTGTGGTGAGTTTGTACTGGCGCACTATGGCTGCCGTCGCGTTCACCCAGGTGGGTGCTGCGCATTGGTGCTGGTTGAGGTGAGTTGCCCCTATTGTTGTAAAGCGTTTTGAGTTCCTTAAAACTATAAATCCAATGTTCATTCAAGTCACTTTTAGGGGTGCGATAATTCATGACATTCTTATTGTACAGTCTTCCAGCTGACGCAGTTCTGAGGGTGAATGTGGGCGTGGAACGAATGGATCCAACGTTCATAATCCACAAGTCAAAGGTGTGATCGTGAGGAGATCAAACATGCAGAAGCTATTTATATCAGAATTACTATTGATCTCCTCCCACTCTGCAGCTACAGGTGGCCAAAGCATAGTGCTACATTCATAGTGTTGTATTCATAGTGTTGTATCCATAGTGTCGTATTCATAGTGTTGTATTCATAGTGTTGTATTCATAGTGCAGTATCCATAGTGCTGTATTCATAGTGTTGTATTCATAGTCCAGTATCCATAGTGTTGTATTCATAGTGCAGTATTCATAGTGTTGTATTCATAGTGTTGTATTCATAGTGCAGCATTCATAGTGTTGTATTTATAGTGTTGCTTCATGTGAGTTTGTTGAAAAACAGTATTTTTTTACTTTGAGTATTACAACTTTTTTTTTTGTCCCATTTACTATAAGTGTAATTCTGAGAGTGTTGTGCATGCACGCACCGTTAGCTCAAGTGTTTATCTTTGCTCATTGCGTGAGCTGAGACAGGCAGCTGTAAACCCTAATGGGTAAATGCTATATTAGATCTACCTAAGTGCGTAACCCTGGGAACTGTGTTGAAGGGGCTCTAGTGTGTGCGGACGAGCCTCTGAGGGAGGAGTTCTTTCACAGACCCAGATCCAGGACACGCCCCCTAGGCTGGAACCAACCTGGAGAGAGAGAGAGGGAGAGGGAGAGAGAGAGAGAGGGAGAGGGAGAGGGAGAGGGAGAGGGAGGGAGAGGGAGAGGGAGAGGGAGAGGGGAGAGGGAGGGAGAGGGGGAGAGGGGAGGGAGAGGGAGGGAGAGGGGGAGAGGGGGAGAGGGAGAGGGAGAGGGGGAGAGGGGGAGAGGAGAGGGAGAGAGAGGGAGAGGGAGGGAGAGGGAGAGGGAGAGGGAGAGGGAGAGGGAGAGGGGGAGAGGGGAGAGAGAGGGAGAGAGAGAGGGGGAGAGAGAGAGGGAGAGGGGGAAAGAGGGAGGGAGAGAGAGAGAGAGGGGGAGAGGGAGAGGGAGAGGGAGAGGGAGAGGGAGAGAGAGGGAGAGGGAGAGGGAGAGGGAGAGAGAGGGAGGGGAGAGAGAGAGAGAGGGAGAGGAGAGCGGGGGGAGAGAGGGAGGGAGAGAGAGAGAGAGAGGGGGAGAGGGGGAGAGAGAGAGGGAGAGAAGGAGAGGGAGAGGGGGAGAGAGCGAGAGGGGGAGAGGGAGAGGGGGAGAGAGAGAAAGGGGGGAGAGGAGAGAGAAAGATAAAGAGGGAGAGGGCCTACTGCGGTTCTCGGCGATGCAGAGATGTTTCCATGGTGAATGATGCAGAGATGTTTCCATGGTGAATGGGGACCACATTCCACGTCAGTATCTGGGCCGGTCTGTACAGAGACTGATTTAATGACGTTATACAGTACAAGCAGAGATACAGGAGGGTGGCCTTCATACAGGAGAGATTCTGTGGAGTTTCACTTTGATTTACAGCCTGCTATTTGCACACATGGTACTGACCACACATGTAGCATATACAGGTGGTGCCCAATAAGGGACACAAAGTGTATTACAATCAGGTGCTTCCACTCAGGTGTTGTGTCTGAGATAATTTAACAGTGAACACCCCATCATGTTTAGGGTCCTGTACAAAAATGCTGTGCCGGCCAGGATGACTATAATTAAGGCTCGCACGGCTAGAAAAACAGATCTCAGTGACTCTGAAAGAGGGGTGATTGCTGGGGCAAGTTTTGGCAGGAGCTTCAGTGATGAAGACTGCTCAACTTGCTGATGTTTCATGTGAAACAGTGACTACGGTGATGTTGGCTTGAAAGTCTGAGGGATAGACATCGCTAACAAAGGGCAGCTGTGGTCGGAAGCGCACACTCCTCGATCATGCTTTCGTTTGAGGTGCGAGGCTAAACTTGTGAGCAACTCTAAACCAGCTGCCTGCAGATTTCAGCGTAGGATGTGAGCAGCAGCTTCGTGAAGAAGAGCCCATTAAGACTGCAGTCCTGAGTCACCCTATTAAGGGTCTTCATTGGTTTTTCCACCTTTCTGGCCACTTCCTGTTGATTACACACCACACACTCACCTGAGCACAATGCACATTACAGGCATTTAGTAGATGCTCTTATCCAGAGCGACTTACACAGTTTACGTTTCTTTACATACAATCCATTTATACAGCTGGATATTTTACTGAAGCAGTTCAGGTTAAGTACCTTTAGCTCAAGGGTACAATGGCAGTGCCCCACCTGGGATCAAACCTGCAACCTCTGAGTTACAAGCCCAGTTACTTAACCATTACACTCCACTGCCGCCAGACAATGCACTGTGTGGTGTAGTCTCCTATAGGAGCCCTGCCTACACGTCATGTCAATTATGCATGCTTAAAGTTTCTACTGTTTTATTTTTAGAAATAATGATGGGAAATTGCTGTTATGTGCCTCTGTGAATGCCTCCATCATCTCTGCTTATCTTAACTCAAGGCCGGTGTGTATCCCTGCTCGGGAGAAGAGCCAAGTGATAACGAGTTTGGCCATCTGCAGTATTTAATGGGGGATTAGGCCTACAACTTCTTCTTCCACCTATCTTTAGCTTGCCTAACATCACTTTAATCTTGCCTAGTGTAGTGTGGGACACACACACACACACACACACACACACATGGACTGTTACACACACACACGTACAGCTCCCAATGGAAAGCTTAGGATAGGATAATGATTGTTGATTGGTGGGGTGGAATGATGTCACAGCCTGTTGGATCCCAGTTTAGACTGCGAGTCTTTAAACTCTTAGTGTTGAGTTCTAGCTGCGTTTTACCTGGTTAGTGCTGAGTTCTACCTGGTTAGTGCAGAGTTCTACCTGGTCAGTGCTGAGTTCAACCTGGTTAGTGTTGAATTCTACCTGGTTAGGGCTGTGTTCTACCTGGTTAATGTTGAGTTCTACCTGGTTAGTGCAGAGTTCTACCTGGTTAGTGTTGAGTTCTACCTGGTTAGTGTTGAGTTCTACCTGGTTAGGGCTGTGTTCTACCTGGTTAGTGCTGAGTTCTAACTGGTTAGGGCTTTGTTCTACCTGGTTGTAGTTGCAGCGAGACGATTGTGTGCGCGTGTATTCCTCCCCATGGTAACGGCTGGGGCACAGAGCAGCACAGCGCCCTCTGCTGACGAAGGCGAGGACATGCGGCTCTCTTACTCGAGTGTGATCTTATGATGCGATGTGAGCTGGATCCGTTTCCAGTGTTTTACTGGCAGAAAAGGGGCAAAGGGAGCTTGAATTATGAATGCTCGTTCCAAGCAGCAATCGTTTCACGGTGGGAGTAATCTAAATACGGGTGCGTTAGACCGCTACACTATCCACCAGACTGGAGTAATCGATTTTAAAACGGCAGGTGACTCTTCTTGACCGTTATTTAAAAAAATATTTGTACATAGATATATCTATCCACTTCTCCCATTTGAACAACAAACATGTACCCAATAAAATGGTTCTACAATAAATGATACGTTAATGGTGGATAATGGTGGTTACATGTATGGTATGCAGCTGCCTACAATGATGTCTGTCGCATGCGCATCTTGTAAGTCGCTCTGGATAAGAGCGTCTGCTAAATGCTTAAAATGTTATGTAAAATGTAATTTGGTTATAGAACACAATTTTCATCAGTATTTCGTATTTGTTTCGTTTTAAAATTCTACATTGCATACTTGAATTTGGTTTGTTCTCAATTTGAAAGGCTAAAGTAATGAACAATAAAAAACCCCACACAATATTTCCCTTTAACTAACTGGGTATATGTACAAATCTGAAAGTTTCTTGTCGCACTTGAAGATTTAGATGTTCAAAAATCAACTCGGTAAAGAATGTTGCCCCCGTGTGGACATTATGCGGTACTACACCCGGCCCGCTCCGCTGAGAGATTAATTCCCAAACCGGAATTGTAGATTTATGACCGGCGAAGTCCGGGGAATTAGGGCTTTATAAAGGCAGAACTCTTTATAAAGGCAGAACTCTGAATTATTAATGCTGACAGAATGTGCCTCCCAATGACCTAAGAGCTGAAAATAACCGGGGTAACCATGGAAACGCAAGATATTTCAGACACGAGCTTGTTTTCATTTTTCAAGTTTGCGTTGCCCCACCCAGCTCTTATGCAGCTTGTACCTGATTGGCTGATATTAAGGGAGAGTGACCTTCATCCAGGTACACTATTTTGTGTGTGCACATCGATGTTTGATTCATATCCTCAACGTATCAAACAAGTTTGATCTGGTCATTATTAATGTAGAGGATCCACAGGAAAGAGTCAAGGCTTTAGTAACAGAACTAGAGTAATGAATATTAATGTGCTGCCCCCTGCTGGTGTGGAAGGGAAGTGTGGTTATTGGGTGCTGCAGATCACATGACAGAAGGACTCATTATTTACATCTTTATTGTAAACGGTGTTTCTGCGCTGATGTCCGCTCTAGTCTACAGGGTGATAATCAGGGTCAGAACGGCCCTAAGGCTCCTGGGGGTCATGACCTCACGCGCTGGCTGATCAAAGCCAGGCCTGTCTCCTGCAGAGGATTCTGGGCCGGCACACAGGCCCTGCCCACCTGAGAGAGCAGGGGTCAGAGGTCAAACAAAGCAAACCGCAGCAGCACAGAGAGTCCTGTCCCCCCCACGCCCAGCCCCTCGACCGTGTGTTACCATGGCAGTGTGTTACCATGGCAGCGTGTTTCCATGGCAGTGTGTTACCATGGCAGTGTATTAGTTATCATGAACATGCGTTCTGAGGTGCAGGCTCGATGGCTTGCACTCCTGTGCTGGGTGTGGTGTGTGTATAAGTGTGTATAAGTGTGTGTTCCTGTGTTGTGTGTGGTGTGTGTATAAGTGTGTGCTTCTGTGTGTGTAAGTGTGTGTTTCTGTGCTGTGTGTGTGTTGTGTGTGTAAGTGTGTGTTCCTGTGTTGTGTGTGTATGTATAAGTGTGTATAAGTGTGTGTTTCTGTGTGGTGTGTGTAAGTGTGTTCCTGTGTTGTGTGTATAAGTGTGTGTTCCTGTGGTGTGTGTGTATGTGTGTGTTCCTGTGTTGTGTGTGTGTAAGTGTGTGTTCCTGTCTTGTGTATGTGGTGTGTGTGTAAGTGTGTGTTCCTGTACTGTGTGTGTGGCGTGTGTGTAAGTGTGTGTTTCTGTGCTGTGTGTGTATAAGTGTGTGTTCCTGTGCACCGCTGGTTTAAGGCAGGAAATGGATCACACTGACTTTTAAGGCGTTTTTCTCATGAGAGAAAGAACAGGTGAGTTTCCATGGTCACGGTGTGAATAAATCATGTGAGTCTCTCTGTGGGTGGGGGGTGAGGGGGCGTGGTGTCTCCATGGAAACACTGGATGGGGGGGTGAGGGGGCGTGGCGTCTCCATGGAAACACTGGGCTTGTCTGTACTGGTGGCTTTGCTTTGTTTCAGGGCATAGTTTTTAATTACTTTCTTAAAACAACAAAAATGCATCTCTTATACTTTTATACTTTTCTAGTTTAGTGTTTAAAACAGTTTGTCCGCGACCGCCTTCCCGTCGTATGGGGGTGCCTTCCCGTCAAACTCGGCGGGCAGAATGTCTGCGTCAAACTCCTTGTAGTAATTCTCCAGCTCGTCTCCGTGAACAAAGACCTGCGGACGAGAAGGCCAACTCAGAGACACAACATCACCTGGCCCCTCCCCTTTCTCACACAGCCCCTCCCCTATATGCCCCCTGGCTCCGCCCCCTCTCCCCAATAGGACCCAGCCACTGGCCCCTCCCCTCTCCCCCATAAGGCCCAGCCCTCCCCCAGATCCGCCCCTCCCCCGGCCCCTCTCCCCTATAGGACCCAGCCCCTGGCCCCTCCCCCCAGCCCTGCCCTGGCCCCTCCCCCTCTCCCCCATAGGGCCCAGCCCTGCCCCCAACTCTGCCACTCCCCCTCTCCCCTATAGGACCCACCCCCTGGCCACTCCCCCGGCCCCACCCCTCACCCTCTCCAGCAGCTTGCCCTTCATCAGGGGTTTGACCACGTTGTAGGTGGTGGTGAAGTACCAGGGCTGGTGGATGAAGTGCACGGCCTTGAACCGGGCGGGGAACGAGTCCTGTTCACCGGGAGAGGGAGGGAGGGAAGGCCTGGTCACCCCACAGGGTCTGTGTACACTTTACACTACAGGCATTTAACACACAATCCAGAGCGACTTACACAGTTTACATTTCTTTACATACAATCCATTTATACAGCTGGATATTTTACTGAAGCAATTCAGGTTAAGTACCTTTAGCTCAAGGTACACAATGGCAGTGCCCCCACCTGGGAATCAAACCTGCAACTTCTGAGTTACAAGCCCAGTTCCCCCCTAACCATTACACTACACCGCTGCCCCTGTTGTGCGTGTGTGTGTGTGTGTGTGTGCGTGCGTGTGTGGTCTGTAAAGCTGGTCTGCATGTGAGTTTGTGTGTGTGTGTGTGTGTGTGCGTGTGTGGTCTGTAAAGCTGGTCTGCATGTGAGTTTGTGTGTGTGTGTGTGTGTGTGTGCGTGCGTGCGTGTTTGGTCTGTAAAGCTGGTCTGCATGTGAGTTTGTGGGTGTGTGTGTGTGTGTGCGTGCGTGTGTGGTCTGTAAAGCTGGTCTGTGTGTGGTCTGTAAAGCTGGTCTGCGTGTGCGTGTTGTGCAGTGACCTGCAGCATGTCCACCATCTTCTTGAGCTCAGTGGGCTTGATGCCTGACGCCTGCTGCATGGTGAAGCCCTTGAAGTTCTCAATGATGCAGAATCCGTTTATCTGCGTCTCCTCGTTCTCCAGGAGGTTCTCCAGGATCACACAGTAAGCGCGCAGGATCTGCACACACACACACACACACACACAAACTGAAACCACACAATCACACACACACACACAAACTGAAACCACACAATCACACACACACACACACACACACACACACACACACACACACTGAAACCACACACACACACACACACACTAAAACCACACAATCACACACACACACACACACACACACACACACTGAAACAACACAATCACACACACACACTAAAACCACACAATCACACACACACACTGAAAACACACAATCACACACACACACACACACGCACACACACACTGAAACCACACACACACACACACACTAAAACCACACACACACACACTAACACAGACACATACAATCACACACTGAAACCACGCACACACACTGAAACCACGCACACACACACACACACATTAATGCACACACACACACACACACACACACACTGAAACACACACACACACACACACACACATTAATGCACACACACACACACACACACACACACACACACACACACACACACACACACACACACAACACACACACTGAAACCACACACACACACACACACACATTGTGATGGTATAATATCAGTGTATGTGTTATGGGGGTGACCTCGTCGAAGGTGATCTCCTCGTAGTCCCAGTTCTCGATGTTGAAGAGCAGGACCACGCGTCCGTACTTGTCTCTGCTGGAGAGGATCCCAGGGTATCCGGCCTCGATGGTGCTGCGCACGGCTTCTGGGGTCAGATTCTCAAACAGCTCGGGGTACTGCTGCCGGAATCGCACATAACCTGCGGGCACACCGCCTCATGCTGTAAACATGACCATGGAGAGCCTCCCGGGTGGTCTAGCGGTTACAACGTTTGACGCTGCCCACTGCGACTGGGGTTCCATTCCACCAGCCGCGGCTATCTATTTTCATCAAGGGTGCCAATCATTCTGGACCTGGCCGTATTTTGGTCTGTATGTGTGCAAGGCAATCTGTGCATTACAGTTATCTGCATTACTGGTGCCTTTCTGTTACTCAGAAGCTTTACTTACATTGTTGATGTACAAGCATGCAGTATCTGTTTAGTTGTGTATAAGTGGTAGGCAAGATAGTTATGTTTTAGATTTATTATCATATTTAAAATATGACTGTGTTGTCATTGAATTCCCTATATAACTTGTCAAACTAGTTATTTTGAATTCACAACTAAATATTTTTGGTCAGGTACAACAAAACCTTTCGGTTTTTACAGAACACAGAGTCGTTCTGGCCGGGAGTGCCACTAGGGGGCGGTGATTGGCTGTCCGCCCCAGGGAGGGGGGAGGGAAGCCAATACGAGATCGCTGCGTATAGGAGTGGCTCTGGAGTACCGGAGTTGCGGTGGCGGCTTGGCGGGTTCCGGCTTGGAGGAGGCGGTGCTCTGCCGCATGCCACTATCGGTATAGTATATAATATATAATCTTAAAGCAAGATTGCATTCGTCCGGTTCACAGCGCGTACCGAAAGTCCTGTGGTTTGGTACCAATACGTGTCCCATTACACCCCTACTGTAAACATGACCACTGACTGGGCTCACCCCAAACCCAACAGTTTATGACAGTAAATTATCTACAGGTCTGTTCCTGGCTTAATTAAATACATATGTAAGTTTAAGTACAGGTAACTGCCAAAATAAAGTGTGTTTATAGGATGTTGGGCCCCCATGAGCCACCAGAACAGCTTCAGTGCGCCTTGGCATATATTCTACAAGTGTCTGGAACTTGATTCGAGTTGATACAACATCATTCTTCCACAAGAAATTCTATAATTTGGTGTTTTGTTGATGGTGGTGCTGTTCCAGAATCTCCAATAAGTGTTCAATTGGGTTGAGATCTGGTGAATGAGACAGCCATGGCATATGGTCTACATCGTTTTCATGCTCATCAAACCATTCAGTGACCACTCATGCCCTGTGGATGGGGGCATTGTCATCCTGGAAGAGACCACTCCCACCAGGAGAGAAATGCTTCACCATAGGATGAAGGTGATCACTCAGAATGGCTTT
Source organism: Aldrovandia affinis (assembly GCA_029706075.1). Lineage (NCBI taxonomy): Eukaryota > Metazoa > Chordata > Actinopteri > Notacanthiformes > Halosauridae > Aldrovandia > Aldrovandia affinis. Next base: position 3,359,057 of record JAINUG010000104.1, read on the forward strand.
GTATTTATTGGTGTTTACCTTGCCCTCTAAGGGGTTGAATGGACCTAAACCATGGCAGGAGAATGCACTCCACACCATAACATTGCCATCAGAACCCTTAATTTACTCAAGTGTTTCCTTTATTTTGGCAGTTACCTGTATCTCTTATATAGTTGAGATTTGCATTATTATTATGTGTGGTCATGCTAGTAAAGCATATTTGAATTGAATGCACTAAAGGCTCTTCGGTTGGGTGTGGCTCTTACCCTTCATGAGCTCGAAGGCTCTGCCCACGTCGTATTTGCGGGCGCGGACGAACCTCAGCAGCAGGCTGTCCGGTTTGTCCCCAAACTTGTCCTGCACCCCCTTGGCCAGGTCATCCCCAGCGCCCGCCTTGTCCTTCATCATCGCCCGGAGATCCTTCACCGCAGAAACCTTCTTCTCATCCGTCTCATTCAGCTCATCCTTCGCCTGCAGGACACAGCATGAACACGCGTCTGTGTGTGTGTGTGCATGTGTGTGAGTGTGCATGTGTGTGTGTGTGTGTGTGTGTGTGTGTGTGTGTGTGTGTGTGTGTGTGTGTGTGTCTGTGTCTGTGTGTGAGTGTGTGAGTGTGTGTGTGTGTGTGTGTGTGTGTGTGTGTGTGTGTGAGTGTGTGAGTGTGAGTGTGAGTGTGAGTGTGAGTGTGTGTGTGTGTGTGTGTGTGTGAGTGTGAGTGTGAGAGTGAGAGTGTGTGTGTGTGTCTGTGTGTGTGAGTGTGTGTGTGGATGGTTTAAAAGGCTGCGTTACAAACCCATCAGGGGCAGTTTGGGTTATTCTGCATTCACGTTTCTCTCGGGATCGTGGGGGAACGCTGCCCCCTGTGGGCCTGTATCGGTACAGCGTGAGCGAGGCTCTGTGGTTGGGCCGTACCTTCTGTGCGGTGTGGTCCGGCAGTTTGGCACAGGGTCCGAACACTGGGCCGTGATCCTTCACGGTGAGCCTCTCCAGCTTAGCCCGGAGGGCCTGCTCCTCCTCCGACACCATGCGGAATGTCCCGGTCTGTGGGGGACGCATTTAAAAACACCCACGCATTTAAAAACACCCACGCGTTTAAAAACACCCACGCATTTAAAAACACCAACGCGTTTAAAAACACCCACATGTGAAGCGGATTTAAACGCACGCTAATCTGCAGCCAGGGGCGAGTGCTGCCCCCCTCACACACTGTCCCACTCACTGAAGGCCTCACATGCCCCGCTCAGCCCACGCTAAAGCTCCCGGACTCAGATTAGCCGATCGCTGCCGTCCGAGCTCCAAACAATGAGCACATTCAGGCCCCTGAGCGTCGAGCGCCCACTGGCCGCGGGAGATTAATAATCCTGTCAGGACACACAGCGCGGGGGAACAGCCAATAATCCGCTGGATGGGGCAATTCACCCCCAAAATCACATCAGGCATAAACCCCACACAGGTCCTGACAGCTTGACACAATTCAATAAACTCCATCGCAGGTCCTGACAGCTCAACACAATTCAATAAACTCCATTGCAGGTCCTGACAGCTCAGCATAATTCAATAAACTCCAACGCAGGTCCTGACAGCTCAACACAATTCAATAAACTCCATCACAGGTCCTGACAGCTTGACACAATTCAATAAACTCCATCGCAGGTCCTGACAGCTCAACACAATTTAATAAACTCCATCGCAGGTCTTGACAGCTCAACACAATTCAATAAACTATCGCAGGTCCTCACAGCTCAACACAATTCAATAAACTCCATTGCAGGTCCTGACAGCTCAACACAATTCAGTAAACTCCACCTCCAGGCAGGGCCGTATCCAGGAGTCAAGAATCACCGAGGTCAAATTGAATATCGATATGTTAAAAATACTGAATTGAAAGAAAAGCCTTTCGTTGAAAGTTTAAATGAGAAATTACACTAAGAAATATTTTATGTAATCTTGTCTACCCTTGTAGCTAATTCACTACAAGAGTAGTAGACTGTCATGATTTTATGAATGGCCACTGGAAATGTACACTAAAAATGTAGCTAGCTTTGTGCTTGTCACTACTGTCAATGTATGCTACGCTAGCTAACGTTAGCCTAAATTAGCCCATCACCAGTGTAAAGTCTGACTAAAAAGTGGTTTGTGTAACAGACAGAGACAGCTACGTTTGGGTAGCGACTACACAAAACTGCACACAAAGTAGCTATCGATAGATGATCTCTGGAGATTAATCATTAATCATTAATCTGGTTATAATACAAGCAGTCAACTTAAAGTAAGTCTCAGACTTCCTGCGTGTGGCTCTACACAACACACACAATGAGGTGTAACATGTACGTCGATCTGAAATGGGTGTTAAATCACGAGAAACACACTTACAGTCACAGCCATGTCCTCGGATTCTTACAGCAGCTTCACACAAATTCTGGGGAAAGAAAAATTGTGATTTTTAAAAAGATTTTTGGAAGAATTAAACAAAGAATGAACCCCCCCTCTCGCCCCTTAAACCTGAGCCCCCTGACAAACAGAGTATTACAGTAATCTACAGTAACCGGACCCCCCCCGCCCGACACCCCCACCCCTCCTAACTGAGATCAGAGAACACTGCTGTCCTGCTGTGTGATTGGACGACTCTGTCCAGTCCTGCCGTGTGATTGGACGACTCTGTCCTGTCCTGCCGTGTGATTGGATGACCCCAAGGTTATTAATATTCAGTTGACTGTCACATGACCATAATCCATCAAAGAATTCGCACCCTGAGCCAAAACAATCAGCATTGTCAGAGGTTTCCATCCAGAGCGCTGTGGATATTTCCCCATAATCCCGTCTGACCGTGAACGCTCATCTTTACACATTTGTTCATTCAGCAGACGCTCTCAGCCAAAGTGACTGGCTATATAGTTACTGTAAAACTAACACAACTTAAACAAAGTGGCCCTATATGAAACAATGCGGGAATAAACATATCATTACACATGAGAGCCATTCTGAAGACATGTTGATAATGATAATTAATAAAAGACATTAATAAAAGCCCACAGTTAAAGAGCTGTAGATTCAGGCATGGTTCTGCTGTTATCAAAGTCGATCAAACAGGAGAAAAAATGTAGTGAGTCCAGTCAGCAATGATCTGGAGCCTTGCTGTAATCAGGTAATCATCGTTCACTCTCTTCAATCAGATAAGATAATATTGCCAGTACTTTAAAAATAAACAAAAGCTCTTGTCAGAATAGTCATATTTCTTTTTTTTTTTTTTGGTCAAAGTGACAGTTTCCCCCTGCGATGTAGTGAGTCCTCCAGTCCATGGGGGAGCTTCCACGCAGCAGAAAGACGGGATCTTACCTTGCGCTGGCCAGGAGACGGGCGTAGCGTTGAGCGAGAGAGAGAGAGGAGCGTGTGAGGAGCGCAGCCGGGAGCCACCGATTTGTAGTTTGGGATTAGCTCGTCACACGGCTTTACTCAGGAACAGAT
>JAINUG010000104.1:3365000-3377506 GCA_029706075.1 Aldrovandia affinis
AAATATCACATGTACATAAGTATTCACGCCGTTTGCTATGACACTCAAAATTGAGCTCAGGTGCATCCTGTTTCCACTGATCATTCTTGAGATGTTTCTAGAACTTCATTTCAGTCCACCTGTGGTAAATTCAATTGATTGGACATGATTTGGAAAGGCACACACCTGTCTATGTAAGGTCCCACAGTTGACAGTGCATGTCAGAGTAAAAACCAAGCCATGAAGTCCTAGGAACTCTCCATAGACCTCCGAGATAGAATTGTATTGAGGCATAGATCTGGGGAAGGGTATAAAAACATTGCTAAAGCATTGAAAGCACCCAGGAGAACAGTGGGCTCCATCATTGTGAAATGGAATAAGTTTGGAACCACCACAACTCTTCTTAGAGCTGGCCGTCTGGCCAAACTAAGTAACCGGGCAAGAAGGGACATGGTCAGGGAGGTGACCAAGAACCCAATGGCCACTCTAAGAGAGCTTCAGAGTTCCTCTGCAGCGATGGGAGAACCTGGTAGAAGGACAAACATCTCTTCAGCACTCCATCAATCAGACCTTTATGGTAGTGGCTAGACGGAAGCTACTTCTGAGTGAAAGGCATATGACAGCCCACCTGGAGTTTGCCAAATGGTACTTAAAGGACTCTAAGAGCATCAGGAAAAAGATTATCCGGTCTGATGAGACACAAATTGAACTTTTTGGCCTGAATGCCAAGTGCTACCATAAAGGTCTGATTGATGGAGTGCTGCAGAGATGTTTGTCCTTCTACCAGATTCTCCCATCGCTTCAGAGGAACTCTGAAGCTCTCTTAGAGTGGCCATTGGGTTCTTGGTCACCTCCCTGACCATGGCCCTTCTTGCCCGGTTACTTAGTTTGGCCAGACGGCCAGCTCTAAGAAGAGTTGTGGTATTTTCGTTTTTTATTTTTAATACATTTGCAAAAATTTCTAAAAACTTTTTCACTTTGTCATTATGGGGTATTGTGTGTAGAATTCTAAGAAAAAAAATTAATTTAATCAATTTTGGAATAAGGCTGTAACATAACAAAATGTGGAAAAAGTGAAGCGCTGTGAATACTTTCCGGATGCACTGTATATTATAGCGAAAATAAACTATAATACTTGTGTCAATGTAGATGTGTTTATGCTGTTTATGCTTTAACGTGAACAAGTTTGTCTTTTAGAATATACCAATGTTTTGGCGAATTTCTCAGTAAAGGATTACGAGGGAAATGACTTACTTTTTCTGCGAACATTTTGCTATTCGTGTTGCTGAAAATCAATGGAAAATAGATGTAAAACTCAAACTCAAACTTCAGTCATTTGTATGTAAAATAGGCAACTTTGGTCTTATTTTAATCCTTAGACTATTTCGTATTTAGCTATGTCCAATATGACCGTGTATTTGATCTTATTTCATATGAAAACATGTATAAATTGTCAAAACGCCATTACTCAAAACGGGCGTTTTGGCGTGGCGCAGCCTGTACCTTTTCTTTGTCTTTATCTTAAGAACGGATACCGTGATATTGAGTAGGATTATACCGTGAAAAATTCATACCATCATACCCCTGCTACACGCACACACCAACTCTCAACGGCCTCCCTCCACCTCCCCATCCCCACTTCTGTCCGTCTTTGGGGGACCCGTGTTAACATTCTCGTTCCCATGCTCCACGCCCAAGCTCCCGTGTATCAAATGATGATGTGATATTATCTCTTGTTAAATTGTTTGTATTGTGTTAAATACTAGGTTTTATATTAACTCTGGAATGTCTTAATGTTGTTGACCTTTATTGTATTGGCATACGTATATTCTGGTGTACAACGGGGGATCAGTCAGGTGCTGAATTCTGTTTCACAAGTAAAATATGAATAAACTTCAAGCTTTGTTTGTTTATAAATGTCTTTAGTGAAAGTTAGCAGGACCAGCTTTGCTCTACAGTGAGCTGTGTGTGTGTGAGTATGAGTGTGTGTGAGTATGAATGTGTACGAGTGTGTGAGTGCGTGCATGTGTGCATGTGTGGGGAGGGGGGTAATTCTCTCTTCAGCACAAATAATCTTTTCTCTTTAAGCCTCACTTGGTGTAAATACTTTATCTCAGTTAATGGATATGGTCAGAATAATCATTCATAACCCTGCATTGGTCACCATGACAAAAGCTGAGAGGACATAATCTGACCTCTGATCCCAAACACCCCATCCCCTTCCCAGGATGCACTGCTCTGAGGCATGTGCAGAATGTGTGTATTTAAATCTCTTACAGGTTTACCTTGGAATGGGGTCTTATGTGATTTTATTCATTTGTGAAGAAATCTAACCTTTTCCTTCCCTGTGTTACAGGTATGGTATGCAGCTGCCAACAATGAAGTATATTACTGTGTTACTACACTGATCTCGTGTGAACCATGATTGATCTTACCATGTATTAATGCACATCTTGTCGCTCTGGATAAGAGCGTCTGCTAGATGCCTAAAATGTAAAACAGCCTCTGTGTGGCAGGAAACAGGGAGGGGGAGCAATTTGGGTGAAACACCATCACTGTTATAATCAATAACTTTCTGAACAGCATCACCAACACTCTGACGAGTTTAATAACCCTTTATTAACGCAGTATTGCAGTGTGATATAACACAGCAGTAAGCCCCAGACCTTGTTTCTGACGTGTTTTAATACGAGAGCAGCAGTCACAACCTTCATGGTCTGACAGAGAACACTTACATCTGAACAAGTTTAAATAACATTTCTTTAAATAACGACACACGACACACAAACATTGTACACAGCTGTACAGAGGCCCCTCTGAGACTCAAGCCTGCTTCCTCAGAACAGGGAGGTCACAGAGCGAGGGGCAATTAATCACTAAAACATTTCTGTTCCTCGTGATCAAAGTACGATATCGTGACGGTCACAGATCCCAGAGCGCGACCCAGGGCCTCTTACACACCGACAGGTTTCACACCAACGCCCAAACGCTTCAGTGATCTCTCACAGTCAGCACAGTCTCCCAGCCAATCAGGAGTAAACTCACAGCCTCTGAGCCAATCAGGATAAAGCTCAGTCTCTGAGCCAATCAGGATCCAGCCCACCGCCTCTGAGCCAATCAGGATGAAGCTCCTAGCCTCTGAGCCAATCAGAAGCTCACACACTGGGTGTCTGATGATGAAAGCCATACTGGTCTATCCCCTCTGTAATTATGGGATGTTACAGAGAAACCACCACTGCCACCCTTAACCAAGCAGGGCTCCCACTGGCCCAAGCTTCAGTCTTCCATCAGGTCCGCTGGCCAATACTGGTCCTCCATGTAGTGGTTGGGGGAGGGGCCCGGCGCGGGGGCGGGGCTAGGGTCCGGGTACGTGCCGATATTCAGGACGTCCTGCTCCCATTGGGACTCCACCAGCTTGTACAGGTCCATCGCTGCCAAAGCGTCCTCCACAGAACTGTGTCCCCTTCTCCCCATCTGAGAGAGAACAAACCAAACACTCACTCACTCGTCCACTGTGTCTCACTCACTCACACACTCATTCACCGTCACACACACACACTGACTCTCTCTCACTCACACGCACGCGCGCACACACACACACACACTCCCTCACTCACACATTCACCCTGTCACACACACACACTCCCTCTCTCACTCATTCTCTCTCACTCATTCACCCTGTCACACACACACTGACTCTCACTCACTCATTCACCCTCGCTCACATTCACCCTGTCACACACTCACTCATTCACCGTTGCTCACATTCACCCTGTCACACACACACACACACTCACTCATTCATCCACTGTGTCACACTCACTTTCACTCACACACACACACACACACACACACACACACACACACACACACACACACACACACACACACACACACACACACACTCACGATCTTATGATATACTGTACAGTCAGGGCACTAGTCGCTAACGCCACCTGCGGGCACCCGTCAGAGCTTCACTGCTACACAGTCCCATGAGCACACGCTGCACAAGTCAAACATAAATATCAGTGTAGAAAATAAATAACATTAACTGTCGTGTCTATCTTTGGGCTGCATACGACGTAGTGATCGCATTTTCAAAGATGTGGAGATTTATTGAGGGTGCAAGTCCACCCCCCAAAAGGCTAAAACCAAAGAAGATCAGCTAAAAACTCCGCAAAAATATGATTCGGAGAGCAGAGATCACACTTTCCAGGGAAATTGGAAGGTGAATAGACCATGGCTTGTCTGGGAGGAGGAAGGGATAATGAGATGTAGTTGGTGCATTCAAGCTAAAGAAGTAGACAGAAAAATAGGCACCAAAAATATACATAAGCTACTGTATTCAAAATAAAGCATTTGACGTAGTCTTTTTTGTTGCTCACCTACAGCACTCGCAGCGACGCGAGTAGGACAAGTCACTTTTAGGAAGAACAAGTATCTTTTCTAAGATACAAGTATGACAAGTATGACTTTTACCCTAATCTGGGCCCCTGTGATGATGATGAAGAAGCCTTATTATAGGGCAGTTTTTAGTTATATTTATAATTGGCCGTTATGACATGAGAAATGGCATGGCGTGGTTCTGTGTGGCTCAGCAGGTAGAGCACGTTGTTTTCAATGCTTAGGTTGTGGGTTCAATTCCCATTGGGACCATGTATACTGAAAAATGTATGCATTCACTACTGTAAGTCGCTTTGGATAAAAGCGTCTGCTAAATGGCACATTTAACACATGGAAACATCTGCACACAAAATGACTGAGTGAATCATCCACCACCCGACCTCTGTGGACATTATCTGGGTTTAAAGGCTGCCAGGCTACAAAGGGAAATGCCTCTCTCCTTACAGTAGAGCGCCCCCCGTTGGCCAGGAGGACACTGCCTCACCTGGATGTCCCTGTGGAGCAGGGCCTTGGCCAGGCTCTTCAGTGAGACGTTCCCCCGGGCAGGTGTGTTGGAGAGCTGTCGAAGCAGACGTGTGCAGCTGGTGTCCCGGATCATGTGACGGGGGGGAACGAGGCCAAGCGCTCTGAAGTCATTGTGCAGGGCATGGCCGACCACGACCTTCCCGTCCAGAACCTGCAGGATCTGGACACAGACCACAAGCCTCATCACCCAAAGCACAGCCACCATGACCAATCACAGCACAGGGGGGGCCAGCCTGGCCAATCACAGAGCAGAGGGCCCCTGGTGGGGGAGCCAGGAAAGGCACTCGCCCGAAGTGCAGGTTTGCCCACTGCGGCTGGGGTTTGAACCCTGGCTGGCTGGGACTTCTGTTAGGGGGTGGCGATTGGATGTTCGCCCCAGAGGGTTGGGGGAAGCCGGCACGAGCTCGCCACACGCACAGAAAACCTCACTATGGGCAAATAAGACGGGTTCTCACATAAAGCGGCGCATTGGGGAACTGAAGAGATTGAGGGAACAACTGGCCACCAAATTGGGAGAAAAATGTAAAGGGAAAAAATCTGATAAAAAATAAGGAAATAAACACTCCAACCAAGCGATGCTTCACTGACCCCAAACCCCACAGGAACCTTAACGCACTAAGTTCTGCAAGCTTAAGCTTTAGTTTAGCATCGTGGACATGGTAGCCCCCACCGTGGGGCTCAGAACCCTGTAAGATAAAGGTTCCCCCTCCCTCCCTCCCTCTATCTCCCCTCCTCCTCCCCCTCCTCCCTCTCCCTCACCTCTCCTCCTCCTCCTCCCTCCCCCTCCTCCTCCCCCTCCCTACCCCCTCTCCCTACCCCTCCCCCCCTCTCCCTCCCCCCTCCTCCCTACCCCTCCCTCCCTCCCTACTCCCTCCTCCTCCCCTCCCTCCCTCCCTCCCTCCCTCCCTCCCTACTCCCCCCCCTCTACTCCCCCTCTCCCTCTCCCCCTCCCTTCCCTCCCCCTCTACTCCCCCTCTCCCTACTCCCTCTCCCTACTCCCCCTCTCCCTCTCCCCCCCCTCCCTCCCCTCCCCCTCCCCCTCCCCCTCCTCCTCCCTCTCCCTCTCTCCCTACCCCCCCCCCCCCCCTCTCCCTCCCTCCCCCTCTCCCTACTCCCTCCCTCCCCTCCCTACTCCCTACCCCCTCACCTCTGTGCGGGCCTGTTGGAAGGGCACAGCCTGTAGTAGGTGGTGTTGGCGGATGCCGCTCCATTTCGTGCGGCGGTAATCGGTGACAGGTTGCCGGGGCCGGATATATCGGTCATACAGTACGTCGCCGTGGTAACCGACCAGGCTGCACCGGGCCAGCTCGCTGCGGCGGCCCTCTGGCCCTGTGCCCACCATCTCGCAGTCCATGGACACCAGGAGAGCCTGGCCAGTCACAGTGCAGGGGGGGGCAGCCTGGCCAATCACAGCGCAGGGGGAACTGCGTCCGCTGGCAGTGGGGCTGACCTCCGAGCAGAACCCACTGTCCTCCTCCCACCGCTCGGCCAGTGCAACCTTCACTCTGCCCGGGTTCGAGCCCGGCTCCGTCTCGACCCCGCCCTCTCTCTGGCCCCCCAGCGCCCCACACAGCTCTCTCCTCTTCCTCTGAAGGACCCTCATCTTCCTCAGCCCTGCCCGGCGCTGCCTCTGCACCCTCTTGGTCTTGCTTGGAGCTTGTGTCCTGACCGTGACTTCGGTGCCAGTCTCTGTGTCTCAGAATAATGGCACACGGTGGTGTTGTGCGTTACAGGCGTGCGGCTGTTCCTGGGACACTTCTACGCCACTTCCGGTCCGGCTCGCACGTGGCATCTTCATTACCGGTGTGAGATGACAGCTGCAATCACACGGTGACATCTGTGAAATTCAATGAGTTACATCCACGCAAAATACCCGAGGTTCAAAAACGTCTACCGTTAGCTGTGCAGTTTCCACGTTAACAAAATAATTGACAATGACGTTGCCTGTTTGTTGAAGTCATTCTGTCATGACTACATTTACAAGAGTCCGCTTCAGCATAAAAACGTTTGTTTTTCTTTAACGCGGTTAGCTAGCCGGCTACCTGCGCCATAAAAACTGGCCAGATAGCTAATGATAACCCCGTCTTCAAGGTTGCCGTCTGTCACTATATTCGGATTGTTTATCTATATCTAATTCAGATGGTAAGCGAGAGAGCACATATCACCGTCTTACATTAAAAGCAAGTAATGTTAAGCTAGCTAATGCTAGTGCCGGCTGACATTTTATCCGCCATAGTTAGCCAAATCTTAGATCACAAATCACGCTTTAAAAATATATACATATATTCGCATATCATCCCACCCATTAAAAATGCGACGTAAAGTCAGAACTGATTGCGTATGTAGTCAGTTACTATATTAATTATTTAGGATAATGTACAACACGCAGTCCACGTATCTTACCTTCGCGACACGTGTGTTGGGAATCGCTCTATGGAGGAAGGACATGTCAGGACATGCTGGCCGCTACTCGCGTCTCCATTGGTCAGCGTAAACACGCCCCTCCCACCTGCGTGGAGTCTGGTCACGCGTCCGTTTCCGTTGCGCCGATACGCACGCTCAGTTCGTGATAAAACCGATGTCCGTGGACGGCTTGTTTTGGGTCGGCTGCCGTTTAGACGTGCCGGCGAGGGCCGAGAAAAGCGTTTAGATAGAGCGAAATCTCCGAAACCTTAAACCTCCGTCAGCTGAGAAAACACTTCACAATAATAATAATAATAATAAACGTTATTTATACAGTACCTTTCATACAACAGTTTGCAGCCCAAAGTGCACACAGAGAAAGACAACTGATAGAACACAATAACAGAGGTAACTTTGACATAATAAAACAATTAAAAATAACAAAAGAATTAAACAACAAATAGAGCAGATAAAAGGTCCGTTTAAAATAATCAAACAACAAATATAAAACAGGAACCTATAAAACAGAAGTGTAGGTAGAAGAATATATAATAATAATAATAAATTATAATAATAATAATAATGATAATGATAATGAAAACTAAAGTAAATTAAAAGCACACATAAAAAGATGCCTTGAGAAGCCTTGCACATATTTGTCTCCCATCAGCATACTTTAGAAGGACTGTCTTGTAGTAAAGCTGGATGAAAAAAACAAACCAAAAATAAATAAGAAATAGCATTAGGCATAAAATGCCATTTAATTCAACATTGGGCAATATATTTTGCATAAATGCCAGCATGGACAACACCGGAATGAGGAAAATTAATATGGTTTTAGGTATGGAGGACATTCATCTACTCAAAACTACATCAAAATAAATTTTTATTTATTTAAATAAAACTTTTCCTTCCCGGTGTTACAGGTACAGTGTGCAGCTGCCAACAATGATGTCTATCGCTGTATTACTGCACTGATCTCTTATGCGAAATATCATTGATCTTATCATGTATTAATGCACATCTTGCAATTCGCTCTGGATAAGATGTGTAATGTCATCTGTGTTTTACCAATCTCCGTTGTTAGCGATGCTGGCACGGTTGGTTTTTGTTGTACTTATGACATTTATCGCCATTTATAAATGGAGTGGAAACCACGCCCAACCCCCATGCTGTTTTTTTGTGGGTGGCAGTAATGGTTAGGGGGGAACTGGGCTTGTAACTCAGAGGTTGCTGGTTCGATTCCCAGGTGGGGGCACTGCCGATGTAACAAGGTACTTAACCTGAACTGTTTTAGTAAAATATCCAGCTGTAGAAACTAATTGTATGTAAAGAAATGTAAACTGTGCAAGTCACTCTGTATAAGAACGTCTGCTAAATGCCTAAAATGTTTGTTTTTTTTTGCCGTAAAAATCAATGAACAGCCAAGACAACCAGGTGAGGTGAGTTAACTGTGTAACCAACTGACCCTTAAGAGGTCAATTAAGAGCTGAGTCACTAAGAGCCAGCAAAGCCCTGCAGCCCCCCAGGACCAGCGTGGGGGGGGGCTGCTCTACATTCTCACAAACAGGCAGCATGTGACCGGGGAACATTAAGCCCCCTCACATGCTCCTCTGGGTCATGTGACACACTAACACGCAATGGGATGGGGGGTCCAAACACCAAACTCTGTTCTGTACTTATAGAGAGGTGTGGAGAGTTTTCATTCTGCAGGCTGGAAGGTTTTTGACTGTTTACTTTTGTTTTTATCGCGTTTGCGCTGCTTGGAGCTGATGTGGGCAGCTGCTTCCTGTGATAGTAGTGTTGGGGCATTTTTTTTAATGTACTCATCAGGACAGTGTACAATTAAAAACATCCATGACACTCATGCTATGTGGTAGACCTGAGGTAGCCCAAACTGGTCTACAGTGCTGTCTAGCCAATTGACATAAACAGAGTCACAGAGAGAGAGAGAGAGAGAACACTCAAGTGTGTTTGTATGTGTGTGTGTGTGATTTCTGTGTTTGTGTGTGTGAGAGTGTGTGTGTGTGTGTGAATATGTGTGTGCGTGTGTGTGTGTGTGTGTGTGTGAGTGTGTGTATGGTGTGTGTGTGTGTGTGTGTGTGTGTGTGTGTGTGTGTGAATGTGAGTGTGTGTGTGAGTGTGTGTGTTTATGTGTGTGTGTGTGTGAGTGTGTGTGTGTGTGTGTGTGTGTGTGATTTCTGTGTTTGTGTGTGTGTGTGTGTGTGAGTGTGATTTTAGTGTGTGTGTGGGTGTGTGATATCTGTGTGTGTGTGTGTGTGTGTGAGAAAGGAAGTGTGTGTGTGTAGGTGTGTGTATGTATATATGTGTGTGATTTCTGTGTGTGTGTGTGTGCGTGAGTGTGTGTGAGTGTGTGCGTTTGTGTGTGTGCGTGTTTGTGTGTGTGTGTGTTCATCCCACAGAAGGATAACAATTGTAAGGTTTCGGTAGCATCTCCAAATGTACTGTGTTCTACAACAACAAAAGAGTTATTTACTGTGTCCACAAAGACACACCCAACAGCTGAGTGTGCTGTCTAGGGTGAATGTGTGCTGAATATGGGATGTATGAATATGTAGAGTAATATACTTAATATCAATGCTTAACATATGGACCGTGTTTCAGGTCAATATTATGTGGTGTATGGCCTGCCAGAGTGTAACATGCTATCCAAATATATTAATGCAAACTTTGTGTGGCTCCTGTTGCCCCCTAGTGTGCAGCTAGGACTTCATTACAAGCAATTCCCTGGAAGTCAGATAGTTGGGTTCCAGGAAGTTTCAACAAAGATCTATGTACCTATCAGGGAATAAAAATAAATACAATAGCTATACCAAACGATACCAAATAGCAATACCATCTTTTTTTTTGCTTAAAAGTTTTGCTTAAAAGTTGAGTTTTCAGTGTGGATGGGTCTTATATTCTTTGGGAGAGGAGAGGGGTCTTATGAGCATTTCTTGGAATATTTTTGCAAGAAACCAGGGCCTGTATGTACAAAGATTCTAAGAGTAGGAGTGCTGATCTAGGATCAGGTTTCCCCTGTCCATATCCTAACCATATCCATTATGACCTAAAAGGCTAAACTGATCCTATATCAGCACTCCGACTCTGAGAATCTTTGTACATCCGGGCCCTGGTCTCTAGGGCCTGCAGTTGTGAAGCGTGATGGAGGAGATTCAGCCCCGCTCATAAATCTGTCTTTGTTCTGTCTCTCAACACTCACACACACACACACACACACACACACACACACACACACACACACACACACACACACACACACACAGCCATTACAGACCACTTCTCTTTGAGCAGGGAGCAGTTCCTCTTCCTGTGTTCCCAGTGAGACACCTACACACAGACGGACGGACGGACTGCACCCTCCCTCCTGCTGAAACTCATCCTTTTATTACCCTTTCCATCGCCTGTCACGCCCCAGAGTGTGTGAGGATCCCGTGAGAGTGTGTATCTGGGTCTGTGTGTGTCATTTAACCCAGAAATAACAGAGAAATGAAACTGTGTTCCAGTGAAGGCAGGAGGCTACTGTAGAATCCTCTCTGCTCTTTGATTGTGTGCGTTTTTAAAGAGGAACAGTTTCCCACACGCGCTCTTTTTCCACACATCTCAGTTCCCATCAGTTCCTTTTTTTTTTTTAACAGAGTTTAAAACTGTTAAAGTTGAGCTAAACTCCCAAACTTTTTTGCTTGCGAGTATAGCCAGTTTGACAATATGACCAGGAGATCTTTCGAGGTCCTTTACCTACTCCGAGGTGGGTTGAAAGATAGCAAGGCTCTAATGTACGCATACAAACGTGTTTACTACCCAGAACAACAAACCCAGTTTAAAGTAAACAGCCACTCATTCACCTGGTCGGCACCTGCATTGTAATGTAAACGTGGCCCCTTGTTTTGCCACCTGTGTGATAAGATCAGAGCAGTGGGAGAGGGGCTGTGTGTGTGTGTGTATGGTGTGTGTATGAGAGTGTGTGTGTGTGTGCATGTGTGTGTGTGAGTGTGTGTGAATGTGTGTGTGTGTGTGTGTGTGTGTGTGTGTGTGTGTGTGAGGGTGTGTGTGTGTGTGTGTATGGTGTGTGTATGAGAGTGTGTGTGTGTGTGCATGTGTGTGTGTGTGTGTGTGTGTGTGAATGTGTGTGTGTGTGTGTGCGTGTGTGTGTGAGTGTGTGTGTAATAGGTATGCTGCCATACCTGTTGGGGCTTACACCTGTTGGCGCTATCTATATATTTTTTATGCTTGTGCTCCCCTGCTCTCACATCATGCTTCTGGCAATAGCACTGCTTTTCTTCTGACTGCATGTTCTCTTCTCTGCCTCGGCCTCTGAGCCCTAGATCCTGTGAGAAGTGTGAGCTGCCCCCATCAACCCTCACCCCCACGCCTACCCCAGTGCCTGGATCTGGACCCCCTTCATGTGGTTTAGCGCCCCCCCACTGACTACCTAACTCAGGAGGCGCAGTTATTCAGCCCTGTGTCACCTTTGGACTGACCATGATACGGTCTTTTTTGGACACACCCTGTACCGGCCAAAAGAGGATGGGCTCCCCCTTTAGTCTGGTTCCTCCCAAGGTTTCTCCCTATCAAGGGAGTTTGGGAGTTGCCACTGTCACCTTAGGCTTGCTTTTGGGGGGGTCTAGGCCTGGGTTCCCTTCTGTTAAGCGTTTTGTGACGATGCATTTGTGAAAAGCGCTCTACAAATACATTTGATTTGATTTGATTTGATTAATATCGTAATCGACTTCATTTTTTGCAGCTGCACATGTACCTGTAACACCGGGAAGGAAAAGTTATACAAATTATATACGGACAAGTAGAAGCACTTTGGAGTGTGTTTCTCTTCCCTTTTTAGGCCAGGTATTTTTGTGCTTTCATATTTGATGTTTTCTGTAAAGAGCCTTTGTGACAGTGCCCTGTGAAAGCGCTGTACAAACACAATTGAATTGAATTGAGGTTAACAAAGGCAAGGAGTTGCATTGCAGTTATCTTACAGTAGGGGGCAATATTTCTTTAGAGAAATCTTTAATGGATGTGAGGAGGTTTTTAACGCTGTATTTACATTGATAATGAATCACCTGCATGGAACACAGCTGTGGTCTTACGATGTTAATTTTGGATGAGGTGAATGCATGTTGGCGTTGAGGTCGTCTCTGATACGGACGTTGGCGTGACCTCTAACCCCA
>JAINUG010001040.1:0-34797 GCA_029706075.1 Aldrovandia affinis
CTTCAATTCAGCAAACAGGTCCTCAATGTGACGCAGTGGATGTGAGTCCAGATAACACTTTTGTTGGGCTCACGTAAGTCGACGCAGACTCGAATGCCTCCTTGTTTTTCGCGTTACTACGAGAGGTGAGACCCACGGGGAAGCATCAATGGGCTCTATAATTCCAGCTTTGAGCAGACGCTGAATTTCGCATGCCACCTCTTCACGCACTGACAAGGGTAATCGGCGTAATTTTAGTTGCACAGGTTTAACGCTCGTTTACTTGCACTTTATGAACGAATCCTTTAACGCATCCGACTGGCTTGTCGCTATCATTAGTAATGGTATCGGCATGTGTTTCGTATATCGGTGTCGTTTTTCGTCAGAACCATGTCCCCGACAATGTGGCAATTTAGCGCACGGATTAGGTCCATGCCTAACAACGGAGATCGGACTTGACGATGTAGAACGTAGCATTTGACGACACGTTATCATGGGCAACGAAAGCATCAAGGCAACCCAGCACAGGCAAAGGGTCTCTGGAATAAGTAACTAATTTAACCAGGGCTCGGTTAACGGGCAGTTTGCAAAAATGTCTCTTGTATAATGTCTCTGGCAGGATCGAGACAGATGACTCGACAGCATGAACACTGCTATTCGGAGTACCGATATCTACGCTACAGTAGATTTTATCATTGGTGGACACGTCATTCAGACAAAGAATCGTAACCTCCGCTATAGAAACTTTCCCGTACCTCTTTGGCCCCGATTTGCAAACTTTAGCAAAGTGTCCTGTTTTACCACAGTTATTGCAAGTGGACGCTACAGCAGGGCAGTCTTTAGCATTAGCTAGGTGCTTTGTAGATCCACAAGGAAAACAATTCCTAGCCTGTTTTCCAGATGCATGTCCTGAATGCGCTGTGTGAGAAAGAGACGGCTGACCGGAGGAACGGGATTTACGTTGCTGCCGTATGCCAGGCTTAGCTGTAATAACCTGCACTGGAGTAGCTGTATGTCCACCGGAGAGAAGAGAAGCATTTTTCACTGCTAACTCCACTTGGCACGCTAACGTCATCGCTTTTTCTAAAGTAAGTTCGTCCTCCATTAGAAGTTTATACTTAATCGCAGGTAGATAAACCCGTTCGATTAGTTGGTCCCGCAACATCTCGTTTTCCATAGATGCAAACTGGCATGGAACCGCTAGCTCGCGCAGTGCTGCAATATACTGCGTTACAGTCTCGTCAGGCCTTTGTGCACGTTGCCTGAACTTGTAGCGGCAAGCTACGACATTAACTTTCGGCACGAAATGTGCTTCCAACGCGGACATAGCCTCCGCACGTAGTGCCTCCGCTTGGTAAGCTATAGAATAGACGCTGACCCTCCGTGCCTAAGCAATGCAGTAAAATAGCACGGCGTCTCACATCTGGCCACGCATTTCCCGTAGCGTTAATAACTAGCAGATAGTTTTTTTTTTTGTTGTTTTTTTTTATTAACAAAATTGAAAATTACAACATATGGCAATAAACAGATACCATCAACAACAGATTTCTTTAGGAAGCGGAGCACAATATAAACAAAATTATAACCAAATCAAAAAGAAAAGAAAAAAAAAATATATATATATATAGTAAGCTAAGGGGTTCCTTCCAACAAATCCAAGGCATCAAAAATACTTAGAAGCTTTATCGCTGCATTCTTTTTCATATACTTCAGTGATTTATAATAAAGAGCTAGTTCTTTCATGAAAACCACCAATAAGGGTTGTGTCTTAATGCATTTACATTTGTGAATAAAGAATTTACCTAAAATAAATAAGGTATTCAACAAAAATTCTGTTTTCTTATCCTCCAATATGATTCCAAATGTAATATCATCCCTGGTAAAATGAGAGAGAGAAAAGATTTTTGACTCTAGCCAATCATACATATCACACCAGAAAGTATTGCTATAAAGACAAAAGAAGAATAAGTGATCCGTAGTTTCTATTTCTTCATCACAGAAAATACAGCTATTGTGATCAAAATTGAACCTTTGTCTAAGGAGTTCTCCTGAAGGATATATATCATTAAAAACTTTGAAGTGAATCTCTTTTGTTTTTGGAGGTAAAGGTAAGCTTAGGAAGTTAATGCGTAATTTTTTAAAGTAGTCTGAGAAAAATGAGAAGCTGAGTTCCTGCTGAATTGCATAGGATATGAAATATTTGTAAAGAGACCACGGATCACTTTGTTTGTCAAAGCCCTTCCAGAGAAATCATGTCCATAGATAGAGGGATGAGGGGGGACAACCATATAAGGTAGTGTGTTTTTGGTCAACAGAATAAAAGAAGTTGAATGCTTTTAAAACCTTATCATATTGCTTACGGTTGCATTGGAAATTAAATTTTATACAGAAATCCTCAAAAGGTAAGATGTTGCCAGATTCATCTAATAAATGGGTAATAGACCAAATATTTTCTCCATCCAGTCATTGAAAAATAAAGACCTATTTCTAAAGAGAATGAATCTGCAATTCCAAATGGGAACACAGTGTGGTGTGAAGTTGTGTTTGTACAGAAGTAACCAATACAGCAATACTTGTGAATGGAATGAGGATAGTTTAACAGGTAATTTAGGAACACAAAAGTCACAACGTAAAAGAAAATCAATACCACCAATCTTTTTAAAATCTCCTGGTTACACAATACCAAAACTGTTGCTATTTACTAGAAAGGATCTTAACCACTTGATCTTTAATGTTCCATTTATACAATCAAAGTCAATGGCCTGTAGACCACCATCATCATAGTCTTTTACCATGGTTGCTTTCTTCAAATAATGAGCTTTTCTTTTCCAAATGTAGTCAAAATTTAGCTTGTTGATAGATTTTATTGTTTTATTAGAAATGGAAAGAGAGTAAGCTGGATAAATGCACCTTGACAGACTCCATTTTTGTTATATAAATGCGACCAAAAAGAGAAAGATCTCTATTTAACCATCTGTCTAATCTTAATTTGCAGTCGTCTAATTTGTTCCAAATATTCAAAGTTTCACTTAATTTAGTCTCTTTTGTAACATGCACACCTAAGTATCTGACCGTAGTTTTAATGGGGATACCATACGCCCACAAGATGGGAGTCATGTATAGCTAATAGTTCACACTTTTCATGTTTAGCTGTAACCCAGAAGCTCTGGAGAAAAATTCTATTATCTGAATAATCTTTGGAATTTGCTGAATATTTTTCAAAAACAAAGTTGTATCATCTGCCAGCTGACTTACAACTATTTTGTTCTCGAAGACATTCAATTGCTCAATATCCGAATTTTTGATAAGAATTGAAAGCATTTCAGCTGCAATTAAGAAGAGTGATGGAGAAATTGGGCAGCCTTGTTTTATTCCTCTGTTAATCATAAAACGAGGGGAAGTACCACCTGATAAAGAGACAGAGCTGTTAGTGTCACTATAAAAGCTTTTGATTACATTCCTGAAATTCTCTCCAAAACCACAGAGCTCCAAAGCCTTAAAAATAAAAGGATGTTCTACCATGTCGAAAAGCTTTATAAAAATCAAGAAAAAGAATAAAACCATCATCATTTATATAATCACTATACTCAAGCAGGTCTAGGACTAGGCGCACATTATTATGTATAGATCTACCTCTCATAAATCCTGACTGAGTGTCACTTATTATTTGAGAAAGCCCTTCTTTGAGACGATTTGAAAATATGTGTGTTAGCAGTTTGTAATCATTGTTGAGGAGTGTTATTGGTCGCCAATTATCCAATAATTTGGGATCTTTATTTGGTTTTGGAATAAGAACTATTAAACCTTGCCTTATAGACTGTGGAAGTGATACATTTTCTATGGTTTCTTTTAGTGTTTCAAATAAAAGTACTTTAAAGTGTTCCCAAAAAAATCTATAAAAATTGGCTGTAAGGCCATCTGTGCCAGGAGAGCGATCAGGAGTCAAGCACTGCAATGCTTTCTCTAGCTCCTCATATGAGATCTCTACCTCACAGTCATTCTTGAAATTTTCAGTTATTTGAGGAATGGAGTCTTTGATTTTGTCAAAGAAGATGTCTGCTGAATCAGGTGAGAAATTAGAAGAGTATAAATTACTATAAAAAGAATAGGTTTCAATGTCATTGATGATTAACGTTCCGATAGTATTATTCTCCTGGCGGGTTTTCTCTAATCTACAGAAATAAGAAGAATTTCTCTCTCCTCCATTTGGCTTTAGATCTAATATAAGCCCCCTTTGCTTTCTTTGTGTACATATCATCCAATTTGGTTTGTAGTGTAATTAACTTCCTTTTGTCAGCATCATTAATTCTGGGTTTATTGCAACAGATATTAATTTCTCTAGTTAATTCGGCCTCTTCTAGCATGGAAGATTGTTTTAGTTGTTTACTGAAGGAAATAGAGAAGCTCCTTATTCTAAATTTTAAAAATTCCCATTTGGAGATGTAAGAGGAAAGGCTGGGGTCTGCAGAAACATCAGTAATAATCTCTTTAACCCCCTGACAGTAGACCTCAGAATGTAATAAGCTGGCATTAAGCTTCCAATAACCCTTATTTCTTTTATAAGCATTACTAGGTTTCAGCGTTAAACTAATAAAACAGTGGTCAGATAAGGGAGCGGTAGAAATAAAACAGTTAGCAACAAATTCTCTTATATAGTCGGAAATTAACCAAAAATCTATCCTAGATCTACTTGAACCATCTGGCTTAAACCAAGAGAATTCTTTTAAATTAGGATGTATAATGCGCCACGGGTCAATCAGATTGTGACTACTACAGAAATTGACTAGATGCGGATTATATTGATGATTAAGAAACCTGGTGGGTGAGCGGTCTACCCACTCATCATACACCAAATTGAAGTCACCTCCTAACACAATACTATCAGTTGGGTATATAAGTTTCAGATCCTTAATAATATTACCGATTTCAAAAAGTAAATTCTTATTCTGGGTTACACTATTGTAACCATAAATGTTCCCCAAAATAACAAAGGAGTGCTCAATTGATAAAAAACATAGAATCCAGTGTCCGTCCAAACTTTTTTTGGAAGTAATTACTTTCCCAGGGAAGTTGTTCAAAAGAATTGCAGTACCTGCAGAACGATTGGTTCCATGACAAAATAAAGTCTTATCACCCCATTGGTTGGTCCAGTTTCATTAGAATGAGTCTCTTGTAGCAGAACACAATGTGCTTTCTTGCTTTTGCAGAAAAGAAAAACTGCCTTTCGCTTAATACTGTCTCTTAGGCCCCTTGCATTAAAAGAAAAAAAAGAAATATCTGATCTAATTGAGAACATTAAAGAAAAACGTACAACTTAAGAATGTCCTGTATGCAAGAAAAGACTGCTTTAGAATATGAACATATAGGCAATGTCCCTTTGTAGGCAATCAACTGAAATGTCCTTCTTAGAAATGAAAAACAAAATTTTGTTAAAGAACCAAGCAATAGGCTAGGTCAATAAAATGACATGGGTTATGAGCTTGGATGAACAAGTAGGCTAATTAGGGGACCATAATTCTTTTTCCATTTATGAAGCCATTTGGTCCTCTGAAATACGCTCGCTGACCTGCTTCTCTGGCTTGCTTGATCTGCGGCCATACTGCTACTCTCGCCTCTCTGTCAGCCGGTAGAACGTGCTCTGCAAAACTTACGTTCAGCTCCTTGCACACCGCAGAGCCCTTGGTCAGACGCCAGAGCTCATCTCTGAAGTGCCTCATGGTGAAGTGGATGACGATATGGCGATGTCTGCCATTCTCCTTTTTTGCCCAGCCGATGCACTGAGTCAACGATGCTGTCGATCTTGTCAGTCCACTGTGGAGCGATTTTGACCAGGATCTGTGACACCGTCTCCCTCGTGTTTTCATTATCTTGCTCCTTGAGCCCGCGCAGTTTCAGATTCCAGCGGCGTTTGTAACGCTCAAGCTCCAGGACTCTCTCTCTCAGATTGGCATTCTCTGTCCCGATTTTAGTAACCTCTTTTTCCAAAGTGAGAGTTTGGGACTTACAGTCTTTTATTTATTTGGCATTGAACTCCACACTTTTGGCTATTTCCGCAATCATGACCGTGTTGTTCTTCATTTGCACATTAAGCTCTTGGAGCATAGCAGAGAGGTTGTTCACAGCGGCAAGTATGGTGGCATTAGATACCTCCTCATCACCTCTTAGTTTTTGAATGGGACCGAATCTTGGTGGGAGTGTCAGGTAAAGGACGCCGTACCTTTGAGGATAAGGTTTCCATGCCATCGTCGCTAGCATCACCTCCTTGGCTAGCACAGTAACTGTGCGAAGCCAGTGCTGTAGCAGCAGTCACGCCACCCTTCACCTGGTTACTTTTCGCCATTACAAGCGTCGACAATAACGTTAAATAACAAGTCAAGTTCAATCTTTGCAGAGCAGTATCTATAAATCAAGTTTTACATTAAGAAGAAAGACTATTTTATAAAACTTTGGGGGACAAACAAACGGAGCTCTCAAAATAACGTGCGCTCAGTTCGCCATTTTGCCGGAATAACTAACTAGCAGATAGTTATCTAATATTTTCCGCCAAGTTTCAAACGGAATGGCTGGCTCACCCACACACGGGAGAAACTGCGCAGGGGTTGGTACTGATCCCGACATCCTCGTCACCAATTTGTTATGTTGCGGAATCAGGAGGCAAGAGGCAAGGCAGTCACGTTAATAGAAGTTCGTTTTACTTCAGAGCCAGAGCAGAACATCGCATCCATTCAATCCTTCTTCTCTGCATTTCTCCCGCCCGCACTACGTCACATCCTAACAGGATATTCAATACTAGAGGTAAGCAGGAACTAACACAGTGACCTCTAGAGGCAAGTATGTGTACCTATTTGTAACATGTACCACAGTATCACAGAACACAACAAGAGAGCAAACAAAAAAAGAAATAACGGCCAAGGGCCGTAACACTTCCCCCACCAAGAATGTGGCTAAGAAGTGGCCACATCAAAATTACAAATTACAATTATAAAAATTATAAATTTGTCATAAATTTTACCTACTCAGTATTTACAAGACAATACAAACCGGTATATGTGTCCATATGTGACAACACGAGGAACAAAAGAGTGGCACGCTAGTGTCACACTTTAATTACATACCCACCTTATACATGCACAGGCCACACCCAATTACACTCTAGATAAGGCATCCGCCACAATATTATCTTTTCCCTTAATATGTTTAATGACCAGATCAAAACTCTGCAAGAAGAGACTCCACCGCATTAGACGTTGATTGGAGTTTTTCATCTTATGCAGGAAGACCAGAGGATTATGATCAGTATAAACAAGAACGGGCGAAGCAGAAGATCCTATGCAAACTTCAAACTGCTGCAATGCAAGGATCAAAGCGAGGGCTTCCTTCTCGATAGTAGAGTAATTTCTCTGAGAGGAATTGAACTTCTTTGAAAAATAACAAAGGGGATGTTCTACCCCATCAGAGAGTTCTTGCAGAAGGACGGCACCAGCGCCATAATCGCTTGCATCGACAGCAAGTCGGAACGGGAGAGAGAAATCAGGGGCAGATAGAACGGGCGCGTGTATAAGGAGGGCTTTAATTGAGGTAAAAGCAGACTGACATTTCTCGGACCAAAGAAATTCTAGGGTCGGACTGAGGAGGTCAGTCAAAGGAGCAGCAACGGAGGAAAAATTCATACAGAATCCCCGGTAATACCCCACCATGCCAAGGAAGCAGCGCAATCCCTTACGGCACGATGGAGCTGGGTATTGTACAATCGTCTCTACCTTAGCGCCCACAGTACGCACTTGCCCATTTCCAACTACCTTTCCTAAATAGGTAATTGTAGCTTTACCAAACTCACATTTTGCCAGGTTAATTGTGAGGTTCGCAGCAGCCAAACGTTCAAAAAGCACAGAGAGTTGATTAACGTGTTCAGTCCACGTATCACACAATAATATCATCTAGATACGCCTCACAACCACGCAAGCCGGCCAAAACTTTGTTTACCAAGCGTTGAAACGTGGCGGGTGCATTTTGTAGGCCAAAGGCCATCACAGAATACTGTAAAAACGTATCTGGTGTAACAAAAGCAGAGATTTCACGAGCATGATCAGTCAACGAAATTTGCCAATATCCTTTTAGCAGGTCAATGCTACTTACAAAGATGGCAGATCCGACTCGGTCAACGCAATGTCCATTCTCGGCAATGGATAACTGGCCAAAGGCTTGGTGACGGAGTTCACTCGGGGGAAATCTGTACAGAAACGGTAAGAGCCATCGGGTTTATCGACCAACAAACATGGTGAACTCCACACACTTTGACTATGTTCTGCAATGTTATGCTGTAACATGTAATCAACCTCTTTTTTAAACTGCTCACGCTTCGCTGGATTTGCACGATAGGCATGCTGTTTAATGGGAACTGTGGAACCGACATCAATATCATGCTCCACCATAGAGGTGCGAGTCGGCACATCGGAGAACAGCTGCCGATGTGACTCCACCAGATTCACAATGTCAGCCCTGTAAGATGTGCCAGAGAGTCGGATAAACACCGCAACATCTCCAAATTCTTCAACCTACCCTCTACCAAACATCTAGAGGGCTCCGTCACGACATCCACAGTCTGCTCCGGGAGCGAAGGCGTCGATACATGGTCAGCGCTCTGAGATGAAATAGGGGAGTTGACAAGAATTGGTTTAACAGGACAAGCGACATCACTGCGTTCACAATAAGCCTTAAGCATATTAACATGACATAAGCGAGTTTTCTTTCTGCGCTCGGGCGTAGCAATGAGATAATCCACTTCACCAACTTTAGTGGTTACTATGTATGGTCCGCTATAACGAGCTTGCAAAGCTGAGCCAACAATAGGAAGAAGCGCCAGTACCTTATCACCGGGGGAAAACGAACAAACTTTGGTACGCCTGTCGAATAATTTTTTCATGCGGGTCTGCGACACCGTGAGTGTGGATTTAGCCAAATCGCATGCTTTTCTCAAGCGTGCTCTAAAAGTAGAAACATAATCCAGCAGATTGAGGTTTTTCAGATTCCACAAACTTTTCCTTCAACTGTTTCAGAGGTCCACGCACAGTATGGCCAAATACCAGATCAGCAGGACTGAAACAGAGTGATTCCTGTAGTACCACCTCTCTGACAGCAAAGAGCAACATAGGGATGCTGTCATCCCAGCCCTTTTCGTCAGAGAGACAGTAGGTGCGCAACATAGCTTTCAAAGTTTGGTGGAACCGTTCTAAAGCACCTTGGCTTTCAGGGTGGTAAGCACTGGAGAAACAATGCTGAATGCCAAGCTGTTTTAGCACTTGTGAGAACGTACGAGACATAAAATTGGAACCTTGGTCTGATTGAATCACCTTAGGTAAACCAATGATTGAAAAAAACTTAAGCAGCGCTTCAATAATTACAGGGACCGTTATCTTTCGTAATGGCACAGCCTCAGGGAAACAAGTAGCAGCACACATTATTGTCAGAAGATATTGATTCCCTCGTCTACTGCGTGTTAAGGGTCCAACACAGTCAATAATCACCCGTTCAAATGGTTCTCCAAAACCGAATCGGATGTAAAGGAGCAGGTGCTATAGTCTGGTTTGGTTTACCAGTTACTTGACACTCGTGACAAGATTTACAATGAGCGACAACGTCTCGTTTTAGACCAGGCCAAAAGAAATGTCGTAATATACGATCATACATTTTCGTTATTCCCATGTGACCAGCGAATGGAGAGTCATGGGCCAAAGTTAGAATTTCTGGTCGGTACTTAAGTGGTAAAACTATCTGGTGAATGGCAGTCCAATCATCACTGGAAGATGCCTCCACTGGTTTCCATTTTCTCATTAGAACACCAGATTGAATAAAATAACCGACAGATAAATCACAAATTTAGTTTTCTGTTACAGCCTGATCAAAGAGCGAGGAGAGTTTCGAATCCTCCTTCTGCGCTTGGATCAGCTGTTCTTTTGGCAACAATGTAGTTTCTACAGGCGACAATGAATCTTTGTCCTGTAACAATGTAACATTACCAGGCTTCAGATCAGGCAGCTCAAGTAAGGGGGTAACACATAAATCAGGATCGCACATAAAGGTCTCACTTAAATCGACAGGGTCATTTGCTCGATTAGCCATAGCTCGTGTCACCGCACATGTAGGAAACACTTCAGGAAATGTCTGTTCAAGACAATTAGGAGTGGTAGATACAATCGAGCTAGCAATAACTGACAGGCACATGTTTGGTGGTATGAGGTGCATCTTACTCTCTGTGTGAGGTAGGCACATGTTTGGTGGTATGAGGTGCATCTTACTCTCTGTGTGAGGTAGGCACATGTTTGGTGGTATGAGGTGCATCTTACTCTCTGTGTGAGGTAGGCACATGTTTGGTGGTATGAGGTGCATCTTACTCTCTGTGTGAGGTAGGCACATGTTTGGTGGTATGAGGTGTATCTTACTCTCTGTGTTAGGTAGACACATGTTTGATGGTATGAGGTGCATCTTACTCTCTGTGTGAGGTAGGCACATGTTTGGTGGTATGAGGTGTGTCACCATAAGAAAATATGTTAATTCAAAGTAGGCCAAACTATGATTGTTTTTGGCATTCACCACAAATGTCTTCCCATATAAAGGCATTCTGGGGCCTCGCTGTGACAGCCGAGGTGGACAATATGAATGCAGGCACTACTGCACACACAAAGATCACTCCCTTTTTACAAGGATACGGTTGGGATTCTCTTTATTAGTTTCACAAGTTTTACACTTAGCATTTACCATCGACATACATCCCTTTGGTTTTCCCAACACCGATATCGCTCTGATCCACAAAATGACTTGCTGCCTTTTGACAGTGCCTACTGTGTTCCTGTTTTTAATGAGACACAGCTGCTGTCCCTGCATCACAGTTCATTGATAGGCCATGGGAAATGATCACTGCTATGAGATCTTGAGCGCTTTTATATGAATAGAAATTAAAGCATGCTTATAATGTTTGCGTAATCAACCTTTCGTAATTGTCAATGATTTGTCATCAGTGGAATATGCTGACTCTCATAAAGTACATAAGTATTAAAGTATTAAAATTAGAGTATAAAATTATTTTTTGAAATTATTCTTTTTCTGTGACATAGTCTTAGCAGTTGTTTGTGGAAAACTGTAATTTAACACAGGCCTAAATTGCAGTTTCATGAGGTGATTTAATAGGATGTAACATCATAGATAAACATATAAAGCATTGGGATCTTTGTTGCTAATATTTTTTATAATATCATCAAAAAGAGACCTCGAAACGTCCCAACATTCACAAGTGAACAAAAACTGTACATTTCTCTCAAATGATCATATTTATTGCTGTGGTTTTGACAAAATAGTCCAATCAATTCAAGGTTTCTGTTCCATAAAATTTGCTGTGACACATACAATTTAGAAGACACATACATTCTAAGATTGTGTTTTACACAGGAGCAGTGCTACTGCTTTTGAATGATTTTGTGATGAAGCTGTTAACTTATGTTACAATAAGTAACTTACAATTAAAAACAGATCTAATATTACCGATCAAGATTATATGTACCATGTGTAAATACTTTAAAAAATCCATTAAACCACAAATATTACCTTTATGTAATTTTGTGTGTGTATAATATGCATATTTATTATTCCTGACATAAATAATCATAATAATAATAATGGAATAACAGTATTACAAATTAAAAACTAAAACAGACAAACCATTTCCCCTTTCGTCAAAAAGCCAGGAACAAATTATCCGTTCAAATGTATGGAGACTGAGAATCGTGGCTGTGATATAATTGAAACCACCAGGGGTCGCCATCCCTGGTCCTGGAGAGCCACAGGGTCTGCTGCTTTCCGTTGTTGCTCAGCACTTAATCGACCAATTAAACCAGTTGATTCCACAGTTAACTCACCTCACCTGGCTCCTTGGGTCTAAATTGGTTGCTGCTTTTAAGGTGAAAACAAAAACCAGTGGGCCCCCCATGGCTGTCCAGGACCAGGGTTAGCCAACCTTCACGTAAAGGGATCGTCACACGCTGCAGTGACTGCGCTCCAAAGTTAAGCCTCAAGCTCTCACAGAGGGGCTCTCGGGTCTTATCACATGACAAAATGTCACCAAGCAATCATTCCAGAACCTTCTGGGTCGAGGCTCTGAGGGGCTGTGGAGAGCAGCGTTTTGTAACGCCCTGTACGCATAACTACTGTAGACGGGAGACTAAGGGGAGGAGGAGGAGGGGGAGGAGGAGGAGGAGGGTCAGTCGTAGCAGGGCTAAGGGGCCGCGGGGAGCCCCGAAGGTCCCCAGGCAGCAGAGCAGTGCCAGGGGGGCCCAGGCCTCCTGTCATGTGATGGTGGTGGCGCTCTGGGCCCCCTCCGGCGCGAGGAACTGCACCTTGGGCACCACGAGCGCCGAGTTGCCGCGGCGCATGGAGTTGCCCTTGCGCATGGAGTTGCCGCGGCGCATGGAGTTCCTCTTGCGCAGCGAGTTCTGGTGCGAGAGCTCGCTCTTCTGCAGCGTCTGGATGAGGATGGACGGCTTCTCGTCCAGCTCCCGCGCGCTGCACCGCGGCGTCGCCACCCTCGCCGTGTTGCCGAACTTGGAGTAGTCCACGGAGTAGACCCCCTCCTCCTCGGTGACGATGGGCACGAGGCGGTGGCCCCACTGGATCTCCTCCGCCACGTAGGAGGTGCGGGCCTGCGTGGTGATGCCGGTGGTCTCCACCACGCCCTCCAGGATGACGATCACCTCCAGGTCGCTGCACTGGAGCTCCGCGGCCGAGAGGTCGTAGAGGGGGCTGTCGCGGTCGATGACATGGTAGATAATGAGCAGCGCCAGCAGGCAGTATGGATATAGCCTTAAAATAACAAACCCTTTCTAAAATGAAGTGACGTTTTTCTGTTGTGGAGTACCCTCTACCTGTTTTGTAAATATCAGGCCGATTTTCAACAATTGATTTTGAATAAAAGATTGATTTTGGGAGGAAATATTCTATGTAATGGCTGATACAGTTCTAACAAGGGGAAACACATGGAATGCTGTTCTGTAATTTTGTGAGAGAAAAACCAAATCAATCTCTGTGGTAGTATTCCTGCAGTGTTACTCTAAGTTTCACTGCTGGCCCATGTGTGCTCTCTCTCTCCATTTTATCTCCAGCAGAACTGTCTGTACAGGAACGGCATTCTGCTGAAGAGAAAAACACCATTCCCCAAGATGCTTTGGGCTTGAAAATATAAGTAGATGATTCCGTTTTAGCAATGAAAATTATATATATATGAAACACAATTTGATGGGCCCCTGGATGGCATGACCGGTAAAGGTGCCTGGGTTCGAGTCCAGGCTGTGCCAGCCCAGTGCTGGATGGGACTTACGTTCAGGGGCAGCATTTGGCTGTCTGCCCAAGGGTGAGGGGGGATGGAAGCCTGCATGAGTTTGCTGTGTGCAAGCGGCTCTGTGTTTCTGAGTTACGGTCACAAAATCTGGGAAAAAACTAAAAACATCTGATTTGAAAAACGATTTATTTATTTTAATACATTTTGTTTCAGATTTTTCTGCATTTTTCTCCCCAATTTGGAAGCCAATTACACGCTCTATTTATTTCAATTAACCCTCCCCCCACTGACTCTCCTCCCGTCTCTACAGGGAAAGCTACTCTCCGAGGCCGGTGATGATCCGCCTCCTTCAAGACGGAACTCATCGACCCCCTTTCTAGAGACTCCCTTACGTGCTTCACAGCGAGTTTGTGCCAACCACCCTCCCCCTCCCTCAGGAGCGGACAGACAAATGCCGCCTGGTGTGAGACTAGTGCAGGGATCAGCAACCCTGTATAGGTCTCTGCCAAGCCAATCAGGATTATCCCTGCTATCTTGACCTTGTAAACTGTGGCTATGTGAATGCCGCTCCCACATCCTAAGCAGAAATATACAGAAACAGTTCAGAGAGCAACTAACGAAGTAAATATAACTATTTAGCAAATTCTGAAAATGGGTGCCCTCTTGGTGCCTAGTCACGATTTGGAACATAGAACCTCATAAGAATTTTAATCATTTTAAAAGCTACTGCGACTGAATTTTCAGATTGCAAAAAGTCAATTTCCAGGATATTACTGTCTGATTCAGTCATCTCTACCACTTGGTAAAGTATGTTAAAAAAACCTTTGTTATAATTGACCCAAGTAATAAAAAGAATCAAATGCATCATTTTTTTTAAATAGATTTTTTCACAGTGTGTCTCAGTTAAAGGGTTAAAGTCCTCACAATTTATTGCAACATAATTTTCATATAGCCAGAAGTCTGAAGTCCATACCCTATAATAATATAATGTTATCTCCTTAAACAAACTCATTCACTTTGTCACGTCCAGTCTCTAAATCACCTTGCACAGGTGCAGACACCATTTTATGGGGTGGATTGGTAATGTGAGTTAGACTGAGAACTTCTACACACCTCGATTCCTGGGAACAGAAGGGTGAAACAGGTATGTTTAGAAGACACACGCTCTCTCTTTCCTCCCTCACACAAACACACACACACTCTAAGCAGTAACATACAGCTACACAGTGGTAGTTATATTTCCGCAAATAACAATTTAGCGAATTGGCACAGTGGACTGTGGATATGAACTAAAGGAATCATTGAAACTGCGTAATGAAAAGTCATAAAAAGCTGTTGCCACGGGTGTAAATGCCCCAAAATACTGAATGCAGTTTAGAAAGGGGAAATGACTCTCACACCGCTTAACACAAGAGGGGAACATCACCAACAAGAGCAGATCCAGATAAATATACACGCTATTGTTCAGACGTTGTGCTAAAGTGCGCCAGGGCTACGGGATTAAACAAAACCTTAGGCAGTCACGTGTGTCCCTCTTCAGCTAAGCACGGAAGGAAGCCATACGTGACTGAAATGTCTGCTTTTCTCTTTCTCTTTCTCTCACACACACACAAACACACACACACACACACACACACACACACACACACACACACACACGCACACACACACACACACACACACACACAGTCACACACATACACACACAGTCACCCACTCTCTCACACACACACAGTCACACACATTGTAAGCAGTGCTTTTCAGTCACAGTTCAGACAGCAAATAACTAGTGAATTCTGAAAATAAGTGTCAAGTTTCAACATAGAACCAAATAAGTATTTTAATGATTTTACAATACCACTCAGTTGAGTTATGTAATAAAAAACAATTTGTTGTTATTATTTATTAAGTAATAAAAATGAGCAAATAACTATTTTTTCTTTTGTTTTTCTCACAGTATGTCAGGTAAAGGGTTAATGGCTTAGCAATCTGTTGCCTCTGCATTTTAGACCATAAAAAGCCTCAAAGTTCACTGCTGGATGACTGATCCAAAGTCCTAAGGTGGTGCCACTAAACAATAAAAGAATATAAGTACATCACCTCATTTTTTAGAAACATTTATATGGTACAGTATGGATATAGCCTTAAAATGACAAACCCTTTCTAAAATGAAGTGATGTTGTTCTATTGTGGAGTACCCTCTACCTGTTTTGTAAATATCAGGCCGATTTTCAACAATTGATTTTGAATAAAAGATTGATTTTGGGAGGAAATATTCTATGTAATGGCTGATACAGTTCTAACAAGGGGAAACACATGGAATGCTGTTCTGTAATTTTGTGAGAGAAAAACAAATCAATCTCTGTGGTAGTATTCCTGCAGTGTTACTCTAAGTTTCACTGCTGACCCATGTGTGCTCTCTCTCTCCATTTTATCTCCAGCAGAACTGTCTGTACAGGAACGGCATTCTGCTGAAGAGAAAAACACAATTTTTGAATTTTTGAACACGATTTGAATTTGACATTATATCAATTTGATATGCATGTCCTTTCCTCTGTAACACAACATTATATCTTGGTATCTGCTGCAGGAAACATGGGCTTCATCTAAAATGTGAACACGACACATGGATTATTGTTACATCATTACTATTTGAAAATGTCAGCTAATGTATGATAATAAATCTCCAATTGACTGTTTACAGATCAATGTGGATACCGTATATCACCGTAATATAAGCAGATGGAGACATACATGGTGTGAGACTAACATTTATTTAATAGGAATATAATTATTTTGTAGATACAGAACCTTGCAAATAAGGTTGTTGAGGCGCTCAGCTCTGGGTCACATGATGTGAATATTGCCATTTTCTCCTCTGGGGGAAACTGTTTTGTTACAGCATATGATGACCATGTGATTTGGTCCAGTGAAATATTTAGATGCAAATAAAGCAATAATTGTATTACTTGAGAGAGAGTAAACAGATTTTTTAAAATATGACACTCATTGACAGAAAATATCTATTTCATCTGATCTGATGCATTAAACATGTTTTGAACTTTTAAAAAATTATTTAAAAGGAGTTTTTATGAATGTAAATATCTGTAATTTAGCAATTTCCACAATGGTGAGGATATAAAAAAAAAAGTTAAATCCTGTCCTGAAATTGAAGATGGGATGTTGAAAGGTGGCAGTGTTAGCATAATAATAAGAAACAGGGTTTGTAAACAAAGGTTGCAGGTTCGATCCCAGGTGGGGCACTGCCATTGTATCCTTGAGCAAGTAAGTAAGTAAGTAAGTAAAATTGTATTTATATAGCACCTTTCATACAAGAAATGCAGCTCAAAGTGCTTTACAACAGGGAATTACATAAAACATAGAATGAGTAGATAAAACAATTATACGGCAGCTCCCATCTGACCCCTGTTAACCAGGTCAGACAAATCAACAAAATGAAATCCGTACACTGACACAGAATGAATCCTTTAAAAAGGCAGACTGCTTAAACTTTCAATCTTATACTTGCTTAGTCCTTCACACGCCTACTCACTCCGTCACATCACATCACATCACTTGCTCAAACCCTCAAACAAACTTGCATCAATCCTTCTGGACAGCTCATAGAGAGGAATTTACGGTGGCTCCCCTGGACGATAGGCTGCGGCCACACTCACTAGAATAAAACAATAAAATAGCAGCAAGTGCAGCAGCAAGCAGGTACAAATGAGCTAAAGTGAAGAAATATATAAAAATAGCAGCAAGTGCAGCAGCAAGCAGGTACAAATGAGAAAAGCATAAAATGATAAAACATGATAAAACATAAAATGATAAAACAGTAAGTGAACAATAAAAATAAGACATTCCAAATTCAGGCCTAGTGAGTCTTAGTACCTAGGTTACAGAGACATCCTCAGTGAAGAAATATGTTTTTAGCTTTCTTTTAAAAATGTTTAGCGAGCTGGCTTCCCTGATATCTATAGGTATTGCATTCCATAGCTTTGGAGCATAGTTTACAAAAGCTGCACTCCCGATCTGCTTCTGACTGTTACTGGGTGCCTCTAATAAACCAGCAATAGATGATCGTAGCGTTCTTGAAGGCACATAGTTGACAAGGGAGTTAGCTATGTATTCTGGTCCTCGCCCATTGAGGGCTTTATATATAAGGAGAAGGACCTTAAAGTAAATTCTAAATGTTACTGGCAGCCAGTGCAGAGCAGCCAGGACTGGAGTAATGTGTTCTCTCCTCTTGGTTCTGGTTAATAGTCGAGCTGCAGAGTTTTGGATGAGCTGAAGCCTCACAGTAGTTATTCTAGGAAGACCAGTGAAAAGTGCATTACAGTAGTCAAGCCGGCTTGAAACAAAGGCATGAATCAGCCTTTCAGCATCCCTTTGATTCACAAATGGTCGTACTTTTGCTATATTTCTGAGGTGGAAGAATGATGTTTTCGTCACCTTGCTAATGTGGGACTTAAAGCCCAAATCTGAATCTAGAATGACACCTAAACTTGTAACCTCAGGTTTAATCCAGGATGTCAGTTTCCCCAGGTTTTTAAACAGCATTTCCCTTTTTGCTTTAGGGCCGATCAATAGGATTTCGGTTTTGTTTTCGTTTAGCTTTAAGAAGTTATTGCTCATCCACTTATTTATTGCTAGGAGACAGTTTGTAATGGAGTGTATAGCTGCAGTGTCGTTTGGTTCTGCAGAGATGTACAGTTGCGTGTCATCTGCATAACTATGGAAGCATACATTGTGGTCTCTAATGATGTCTCCGAGTGGCAACATATATAGTGAGAAGAGTAGTGGACCAAGGCAGCTTCCTTGTGCAACTCCAAAGTCGCTGTCATGTTTCTCGGACACATGATCTCCAAGCTTAACGTAAAACTTTCTCCCTTTAATGTATGTTCTAAACCAGTTTAGCACACGGTCAGAAAGACCAACCAGCCTTTCAAGACGATTGATTAGGATATCATGGTCGATTGTATCGAACGCTGCGCTCAGGTCTAATAGGACAAGAATTGAGACCTTATTTGCATCAGAGTTTAGCCTGAGGTCGCTAACTATTTTAGTAAGAGCAGTTTCGGTGCTGTGATTTGTTCTAAAGCCTGATGTTGATCATGATGTTGTTTTCTTTAAGAAAGGAGTTTATTTGTACTGAGACTATCTTTTCGAGTATCTTACTAATAAATGGAAGGTTGGATAATTTTGCCTGTAATTTTTCAGTTCATTTGCATCTAGGTTCGCTTTCTTTAATAGCGGTTTTACGACGTTGTTTTGAAGGCATCTGGAAAGATGCCTGTTTGAAGCGACATATTTATGATCTTCAGGACATGATTTGAAACACTATCAAACACCCGCTTAAGGAATGCCGTTGGTATAGGATCAAGGCAGGAAGTGGCGGAATTACACTCAGAGACAGTCTTACAAAGGTCTGGTAATGTAATACAGGTGAATTCCCTCATAGTTACCTCAGTTCTATAGGGTTTGCTGATCTCGTCTAAGTTTACATCAGGGACGATACTCGCTCTAATCATAGTTATCTTATCATCAAAGAAAACTGCGAGCTCTTCACATTTCGTGGCTGACAGCTGTGGTGGGGGGCGTGTTAATCAGCCGGTCGATAGTGGTGAATAGCACTCTTGAGTTACCCATATTTTCTGAAATGATTTTAGAAAAGTAATCCTTTCTCGCAAGTCGTATTGCTTTATTGTAAGCAGTCATGGCATCTTTGTATATTTTACAGTGAACTGTGAGCTTAGCAGGTAGTGCTGGAGGGAGGGACTGAGGGTTGGATATAGGGGAGGGAGGTAATGTGGGGGGGTGGGGTCGAGGGGGTATTGGGGACTGAGGGTTGGATGTAGGGGAGGGAGGTAATGTGGGGGGGTGGGGTCGAGGGGGTAGGGACTGAGGGTTGGATAGAGGGGAGGGAGGTAATGTGGGGGGGTGGGGTCGAGGGGGTATTGGGGACTGAGGGTTGGATGTAGGGGAGGGAGGTAATGTGGGGGGGTGGGGTCGAGGGGGTATTGGGGACTGAGGGTTGGATGTAGGGGAAGGAGGTAATGTGGGGGGGGTGGGGTCGAGGGGGTATTGGGGACTGAGGGTTGGATGTAGGGGAGGGAGGTACTGTGGGGGAGTGGGGTCAAGGGGGTAGCAGGTGGGGGCAGGCCAGGACAGTGTGGATGGCTAGGCCAGGATAGGGGTGGGATTTGGGTAGGGGGCTAGCTAGACCCATAATGGGTAGGGGGCTAGCTAGACCTATAAGGCCGGCAGAGACTCGTGCATTCATCTCATCTGAGAATCGCAGAAGTGGGGATGATGAGAGCACGGAGGAGGAAGATGAGGTTGGGGAGGGGGAGAGGGGAGGATGAGGGAATGTGAGGGGGCTAGAGTAGGGGCTAAATGCCTCTACTGAAAGTGGGAGGGGGGTAGTTGGAGTGTCTGCTGGAATAGTAAAGGCGGAGTCCGATGGCGGGATGGGCGAGGCCTCCTTCGTGGGACCAGCAGAGGCGGCGTCCGGTGGTAGAGTGGGAGAGGCCTCATCCGCGTCGGTGGTTGTTTGCCTAGCTTTGTCAAGGCCTTCGCTCTGTGTTGCTGAGCTGGCGCTCGATTTCGGGGAGGGGGAGGCTGTCTTTGGCCTGTCTTCGTTCTGTGCGTCCTTGCGCTTATCTCCAGCCGTCCTTGTGTTGTTCTTGTGTTTAACAACAGTCGGATGGTTAACGGCGTGAAGTAGGTTGGAGGTGAACAGTGCCTCTGTTAAGCATTCCATTTCTACTGAAGAGATCTTTGCGCTCCCAGAACAGATTAAAATTGTCTAAAAAGTTCACTTCATGCAGGAATCACACAGTTGACAGCCACGTACTAATCCCAAGTAGTCTGGTGAATTTGTTGACTCTCCATCCATTTGGAGGCAGAGGACCGCTGATGTATGCCTCAGCGTCCAGGGAGCTTAGCATCTCTAGTAGTTTGACAAAGTCACGTTTCAGTAATTCTGACTGCTGTTTGATTATGTCATTGGCTCCAACGTGCAGAATAATCTTGTTCACAGTTTGGTGGTCAGACAGAATCTCTGGGATTTTTTCTGTTATGTCACAGACCATCTCATCAGGGAAACAGTACATTTTGGTGTTCTTCTTACTGCCAATATACTTTACAGCAGAGTCACCAATGATTAACGTTGTTATTGGCTTTGTCGTGTCATTACCTTGTTGCTGTTGAGGCCTTACTTGTGGAGGCTTTGTAGCTTGTCGTATCGTATTTCTTGGGTGTCCTCCCCTCTCCTCTGAGCGGCGTCGAGGGGAGACATACGGTGATCACGTTTTGCTAGTAGCTAGCGAGGGCCAACCGGTCGCAGAGCTAATCTCAGGGCGTTGAGAGGCACTCTCTGTAGCTTCGGGAATCGAAATCATAAGCATGGGCTTTCCCTGATGAGCAGCACTGATAGCTTGTTTCCCCGGTACATTGTTGCTTGCCACGGCTGTCTTAGAGAACGGGCTTGATTTAATAGTAGTGCCCGGGGCTGTTGTTAGCACGTTAGCGGTGCCGTTTGCAGAGTCCGTCGGGATAGCAGTGTCCGTGGTTACCGTTAGCTTAGCAGTACTCACGTTAGCCGTTCTGTTTACAGAGTCCTTCAGATGGAATATTGTTGTTTCAAGTGCTGTAATCTTCCGTAGGTGTCCATAGCAGCCTTTGCAAGGAGACATGTCCGTGTCGAGGGGATATTCGGATCGAATTCGTATGTAGAGACAATCTTCACAAGGGGGAAGAGACGACCGGCTAGTCTAGCCACCAGGCTAAAAACAAACCTAGCTAGGCTAGCAGCAGCCGAGCCAGTCAATAGTAAGAAGCGGTAGTAATGCTGCTAGTAGGCTAGCAGGCTGCACTAGTAGGAGAAGATAGCAACTTAGAAAGTAACGAATTGCGATCTATACTTGCTTTGACCGAAACAAAAATGTTAAACGTTTTACTCACTGTCCGGAGCATCCCAAGCTTTGTTGTAAAATGACGTTGTAAAATAGTCGCTGGCTTACGGATGAGTTCACTGTAAGAATTGCGTGCGGTGTATCCAAAGACTATCGGGGAGGTACTTAACCTGGATTGCTTCAGTAAAATATCCAGCTGTGCAAATAGATTACAGTTTTTTTCAACTGCTAACATGCATTGGTCAAAACTAAAGTCACATTGTCAAAACTCTTCACACAATCAGCGAACCAGAAGTCTATGTGGACCAAACAATTAATCATTTTTCATTGCTTTTACACAAAATGCATTCAATGACCACATTTTCCACTGGATGACCTGCATAATCGACTTGTGCCAGCGGAGGAAAGAGGGGCAGGAAACTCCCCTACCTTCATTGTTGTGTGGGATAATGTGGCATTCCACCACTCTGCTGCAGTCACAGACTGGTTTGCTGCGCATCCCAGGATGTTAGCACTATTCCTGCCTCCATACTCCCCCTTCCTAAACCCCATAGAAGAGTTTTTCTCTGCATGGAGGTGGAAGGTATATGACCACTGTCCACATGACCAGATGTCCTTACTGGATGCCATGAATGTGGGGTGTGGACACATTTCTCCTGAAGACTGCCAGGGTTGGATTAGACATGCCAGAAGATACTTTCCAAGATGCATCGCCAGAGAAGACATAAGATGTGATGAGAACTTGTCACCAAATACAGGAGAGAGGGAGAACTATAACCCCCACAGTACTGTACAGTATGTACAGAGTGATTATACTATACATGTTGTTTTTTAATGATTATTATTGCAGCCCTGGAATTTCAGGAAATTGTTTTTTTTTTGTTTCAACTTTTTATTTTTCACAAGTAAATTCCTATATGTAAAGATATAGAAAAAATAAAGGATATTGAAGCAAATTGCTGCATTTCTGATTCATTCTTGTTACATATACTTTAGTACAGTCAATAAAGTGAAAAGGTTTGACTTCTATAATGAAACACTGATTTATGTGAAAAATCATTCAAACTTCAAAGATAAAAGTTCATAATTTATGTAATGCTCCCTGTTGTTAATTATTTTTTTTGGTCAGTGTGTTATGAGTGACAATGTATGCTTTCTGAGTGAGAATTGTTGCCTTATTTTGAGACATGTATGAAGTGTTTTGGTGGTTTGAGTGAGTTTTGGAAGTGAGATTAACTGTTTGGCTAAGATGCATGTTGGTAATGCAGACTGTATGAAGAGTTTTGAAAAAGTGTCTTCAGTATTGACCGATGCTTGTTAGCAACTGAAAAAAACTGTAAATAAACTAAGTCGCTCTGGATAAGAGCGTCTGTTAAACGCCTGTAATGTAAGATGAGCATTTTCATGAATTTATTAAATCTACAGTTATTTTTTTCAGTGGTTTGTTGGAAGGGAGAAGTGCAGAAAAAGACCATGAAGATATATTTGAAATCACTGGGGTTGAACAGCAGCCTTTCAGTGCGGGAGGAACATTCTCCCTAATGCCGCCTCTCATTGTAAATGATCAGTGTCATTCCCTGTGTGGAGAATTTCACATTCTCACCTCTAGGGGTCAGTACTGAGCACCCGGTTTTAGAAGCATCAGAGCAAAGTCTACTTTTATTCCTAAAGCTATTGCTGCAATAAACACCAATCTACACTGATATGCATTGTATCCTTTATTACTATATAGAATAACCTTCATTGTGTTTTCAATACAGTATTGAGATTTATTTTATCTTTTAATATTTAATATTTATTTTATGTGTCTGTTGTTGTATCCTCTGTATTCTTGTATGTCTATTTGAATTTAGCTGCAACCAAATTGCCCCTTGGGTACAATAATCTATTGAACTGAATGGTTGTAATGTTTGATTATTATGTTATTATGACAGAGAGAAGGGCATTGGGCGTGGAGGGTTCTGGAGTGGCAGACATGGAGACTGGGCGTGTATCCTCCCATCACAGTGAGTTCTTTGTTTCTGTCGATCAAACTATTTTTTAACATTTCATATAACCCCTTGTGTGCAATTCCCACAAAACGGGAAATACAATAACTAATACTTATATTTACAAATACTGTATTTGGTATTTTATTTTATTTTATTTTATTAGTTTATTTGTCAGGGACAATGCACATTAATAGACACTGAATGTTAAAAACAATACATTGTAAATGAGCCAGAATTAGCCAAGAGGCTAGTTTTCATCTGGAGTCCCTGGCCGGATGTTAAAAAGGCAACCTGAAATGTCAAATACAATACAATAAGAATGCAATAAAAACAAGCTATATGACAGACATAAGACATCAAGGCACATGGAACACATATTAACATACTGTTAAAATACCAAAATATACACATGCACTATACAGGAAAGAAACATACTCATGACAGGACATGACATACACATGCACTATACAGGAGAGAAACATGAAAGGACATGACAGGACAAACAATTGGGACAGAACAGTTGTTGGCTTGATGGCAATAGGAGCATCTACTGTATTAATGTGTGCATGGTTGATTACTGTTAATGAGCCATGATTTCAGGTGTGCAGTGAAGGTATGGTAAGTATTGAGATCCCTGATCTGTGTGGGTATTGAGTTCCAATCCTGTGATGCTTTAACTGAAAATGCTGAGCGGCTAAATGCACTGACTCTGTATGGGACAATGCAGTCTCCTCGGGTGGAGGCTCTGGTTGTACGGCTGGTGCTTGATCTCTGTGTGATGTATGTATGAAGCGGAGGGGGTGCAGTATTATGTAGGATTTTGTAGAGGAGGCAGAGGTTTTTGAAAAGGATTAAATTTTCCCAGCTCAGAAGTTTGTACTTCTGTAAAATGAGACAGTGGTGATGTGAGTTTGGTTTCCGGTCCAGGACTTTAAGGCTCTGTTTGTACAGTGTTTCTAGTGGCTTGAGTGATGTTTTGTTGGCCTGTGCTACACTAGTTAAGCAGTATGTGAGATGGGAGACTATCATTGCGTTGAAGTACAGTTTGGCGGCATCGATGGTCATGGAATTTCTGATGAACCTATAGTTAGATAGACTGAACTTAACCTTGTGGCCTACTTTCTTGATGTGAGATTTGAAGGATAGATTTGAGTCAATGAGAATGCCCAGATACTTGTATTCATGGACTATCTGCAGTTTTCCTCCTGATATCATGACATCTGGGTCCGGGGTGGTGCATGGTTTTTTTGTGAAGAACATGGCAACAGTTTTCGCAACATTGAGCTGGAGGCATGATTGTTCAAGCCACGTTGTTATGTGGCCCAATGCGTTGGAGAGTTTTGCTGCAGCTTGTTGCTTTGTGCTACCATGTGCATAGATCACTGTGTCGTCTGCGTATAACTGGATCTCCACGTCAGGGCATATGATAGGCAAGTCGTTAACATATAGGCTAAACAGGAGTGGTCCTAAGATGGATCCTTGTGGGACGCCAGTAGGGGAGTTGATGGTGTCTGATTGATGGTTGTGAACTTTCACACATTGGGTTCTATTGTTGAGGTATGACTCTGTCCATTTGATGGCGTTGTGGGAGAAGTTGAAGGTAGATAGCTTAGCAAGTAAAACCTTATGGTTGACTGTGTCAAAAGCCTTTCTCAAATCCAGGAATACTGCACTCACAACACCTTGCTTGTCCATCAGTGATTTGATCTTTTCCAGAAAAAGACAGTTGAGCATCCTGTAAATATGAACAAATAAAATGTAAGTATTACAGATATGTGCACATTTGTATGGGTTGTACTCGAAAAGATATACATAGTGTCTCCATGAAAGTTGGGTAAAACAGTTTTTTTCTGTTACCTGAAGAGATTCGATCGAGTGGCCAAAGGAAAAGCCAGCAACAATATGTGTATCAGTGAAATATTTTTAGAGATGGTTTGTTTCAAAATGCTTATAGGCTTACACTTTGTTGGTAAATATTGTATACAGTAAGACCAAATTAGACTTACGCTATAATCTATTCTTCACTTAAATTCTTATACTGTATCGCCTGATATAAAGTGCATCCTCACCATTTGCTTCTTCTTGTAACCCTTCAGTATTGTGTTTGATAGGCCTTTAATCAATGAATAATGTTTAATTAGGCCTATAAACTCCTATGTTCATACATGACTTTGATGATTAGATGTTTCAAAGTTCAGCATTGCATAATGAAAATAACATCCTTACTGTAATGTATTATAGTAATTCATATAGTTGTCTCATATTAAATAAATAAATTAATGTTGTGCTATTGCTGTAAAAAAAATAGGAAAACA
Source organism: Aldrovandia affinis (assembly GCA_029706075.1). NCBI lineage: Eukaryota > Metazoa > Chordata > Actinopteri > Notacanthiformes > Halosauridae > Aldrovandia > Aldrovandia affinis. The sequence goes on from JAINUG010001040.1 coordinate 25,529, forward strand.
CTGTTTGGTGACTCATGTACAGGGATTATAAAAATCTCAAATTATTATAATGGGGTTGTTTCCGGGTGCCCAAAGGGACGGGACAGCCAGTTAGACAGAGGAGGCCGAGTGGAGAGATCTGGCTGGGCTGTATGTCAGGATCAGAGTCTGGAGGTAGGAGGGATCAGTACCCTTAGCCTCCTGATATGCCAGCACCAGTGTTTGGTATTAAATTCGGGCTGCTATCGGAAGCCAGTGAAGTGTGGTGTGTAGTGGAGTCATAAGTGTGAATTTCAGTACCTTGAAAACCAGACACACTTTTTCATAATAAGTATTTCATTTTTGTCTGCAAGGTTTCCAAGCTGAATGAAATGTTATGAGTTGTCCCCTAATAAGGAATATATTGTGTTCTTTCTCTCTGACAGGGGAGGAACACCGTCTCTCAGAGCTGAGCATTGTGCTGCTGGGGTGGAGTAGGAGTGGGAAGAGTTCAGCAGGAAACACTATCCTGGGCAGAGAGGCGTTTGAGTCTGGAATAAGAACTGCACGGTGTGTGAAGAGACAGGGTGAAGTAGCCGGGAGGCTGGTCACTGTGGTCGACACACCAGGCTGGTGGATCACCTCGTCTGTGAAGGACACTCGAGAGGTGGTTAAACAGGAGATTGTGCGCAGTGTGTCTCTGTGTCCCCCAGGACCCTACGCTCTCTTCCTGGTCATTGATGTGAGCTCATCATTCACAGAGTCACACAGGAGACCAGTGGAGGAACACCTGGAGCTTCTCAGTGAGAGAGTCTGGAGACACACTATAGTGCTGTTCACCAGGGGAGACTGGCTGGGAGACACAACCATTGAGCAGCACATTGAGACTGAAGGGAAGGCCCTCCAGTGGCTTGTAGAGAAATGTGGGAACAGGTATCATGTTCTCAACAATGAGAACAGGGGTGATGGCACTCAGGTCACAGAGCTGCTGGAGAAGATAGAGGAGACAGTGGCCAGGAACAAAAGTGGTCACTTCACCATAGAAGAGAGTGATGAGGGGTTTAAAGAGTGGTTTAAAGGAGAGAAAGTGGATGAAAAACAGCTGAAACAGAAGTTTGAGGAGGAATGGAGCAGAAGAGAGGAGGAATGGAGAAGAAAAGAGAGGAATGGAGCAGAAGCTGATGGAGAGGATGGCGATGGTTGTGGTCAATTCAGAGACAGAGGGATCCACTCTGCCAGTCAGGAAGAGGAGGAACAGCATGGATTTCCACCCCCCTTCTAGTGAGTTCTATTCATTACCTTCTACAGTACAGATTTTATTTTACAGTTTAGCTGCACATTAAAAGTCCATCACCTCTCCTCAACTCTTTGAGAACACAGCTGAACAATGTGCAGAGTATTTACAACATGACTGTTCTAATTGTGGTGTGCATACACTTTGTACACCTTTTTAATCATGTGCTAGTATGGTATACAAGTCGGCTTAGCAAACATATATTACATGTACATTAGTAATTTGTTTCTGTTACTTTGGGTGAAAAGTATTCATCTTGTTTTCTTATTAAAGTCAAGCTGAATTACACAGACAGATGTAGTTTTACAATAGAGAACTCAAGGGGCCTCGGGTGGCGTAACGGTAAAGGAACTCGCCCAGAGTGCAGGTTGCCCACTGCGGTCGGGGTTCGATCCCCGGCTGCGCCAGCCCAGCTAAAATAATAATAGGTGAGTTCCATCTCGGAGGAAGCGGTTCATTGCCAGCCTCGGAGAAGTGGCTTGTCCCGTAGATGCGGGCGGCAGGCTCCTGGGGGAGGGTGAATTGAGTAAATAGAGGGTACAATTGGCCACCCAATTGGGAGAAAACCAGGCGAAAAACAAACAAAGAGTAGAGAAGACAAAAGACTCTTAGCTATCTTAGAGAATACAGTGTGGTTGACCTGTAGTGTAAAGGCCTTGTTGTTGTTGTTGTTGTGTTTCAGTGAGTGGAGGGACTCCAGCCCCCTCTGAAGCAGGCAGCTCTGTGTGGGGATATGAATCGGCTCATGAAAGGTCCAAACAGAAGGTGTCATGGTGGCTGAATAGGAGTAAGATGGAGAGCTCAGTACCGTCTGGATACGGAACAACGAGTTCTGCAGTAAGTGAGGCGAGTCTGAACTGGAAAAGGTCGGTGTGAGTGACATTCCACACAACACTTTTTTTATAGAAAAAAAAAAAGAAATAAATCTCTGAGCTGCCCTTTAAAGTTTAAAACAAATTACCAAAATAAAAAGGCTTTACTATGAATCTGTAATGTCAAATTGTTGATATAGTTTATTTTGTACTGTGCAGAGCACTGCTACTGTTGATCTATGTTTTATAAGTATGAATATGTTCCGATCTATGTTTTGTAAATCTAGTACATTCCAAATGTCATAATTTGCAATTTATGGCTGAGCTGGTTGCTATAGGCATACCATATTACTTTATGTTGGTCATCGGTCATAATTTCATGATTAACTCTTAAAATCTTTAATTATAATCCTGCATTATTTTAATCTGTAATTTTTACCTTGTCTGTGTATGTCATTACCATATATATATATATATCATCTCATCTTCAGCCGCTTATTCCTGGTCAGGGTCGCGGGGGGGCTGGAGCCTATCCCAGCATGCATTGGGGCGAGAGGCAGGAATACACCCTGGACAGGTCGCCAATCCATCACTGGGCACTACATACACCATTCACTCACACACTCATACCTACGGGCAATTTATACTCTCCAATTAGCCTAACGTGCATGTCTTTGGACTGTGGGAGGAAACCGGAGTACCCGGAGGAAACCCACGCGGACACGGGGAGAACATGCAAACTCCGCACAGAAAGGCCCCCGGCCGGGTTTCGAACCCGGGACCTTGTTGCTGTGAGGCGACAGTGCTATCCACTGCACCACCGTGCATATATATATACATGTATATATATATATATACGCATATATGTGAATCAGGGGTGTCTGGTACTGCCATGTGAACTGAGGAGGTGGGTAAAAGCCATGTGCCAGAGGTCATTGGATGTTTAGGATACTGTGGTAATGATTAACAGTATATTATATATTTAAGGGGATGTGTGATTGGACAGGAGCACTTGCTCTAGAACTCTGGTGTCAAACTCATTCCATGGAGGGCTGAGTGTGTGCAGGTTTTTGTTGCAGCCAATTCACTACAGCAGGTGATTTCACTAATTATCTCTTCTTCAACCAAGGAGGGGAACTCATTGAAATCGCCTGGTGTAGTGCATTGGTTGTGTTCTATAATAAAATATGGGGAGATGTACGGAGCTGACCCTGTGTCTGTGCATGTTTTAATTTTCACTGTTTCATTTGCACTCAGGACACAGAGCTGCTGGAGAAGAGAGAGGAGACAGTGGCCTGGAACAAAAGTGGCCACTTCTTGTTTAAACAGTGGTTCAAACTAAAGAAAGTGGAAGAAAAGCAGCTGAAACAGAAGTTTGAGGAGGAATGGAGAAGAAGAGAGGAGGAGCTGATGAAGAGGATGGCGACGGTTGTGGTCCATTCAGAAACAGAGGGATCCACTCTGCCAGTCAGGAAGAGGAGGGACAGCTTTGAACTATTACACCCTACTAGTGAGTTATATTCATTACATTCTACAGTACAGATTGTATTTTACAGTTTAGCTGCACATTAAAAGTCCATCACCTCTCCTCAACTCTTTGAGAACACAACTGAACAATGTGCAGAGTATTTACAACATGGCTGTTCTAACTGTGGTGTGCATACACTTTGTACACCTTTTTAATCATGTGCTAATGTGATATACAAGTCAGCTTAGCAAACATATATTACATGTACATAAGTAATTTGTTTCAGTTACTTTGGGTGAAAAGTATTCACCTGGTTTTCTTATTAAAGTCAAGCTGAATTACACAGACAGATTTAGTTTTACAGTAGAAAACTCAAGGGGCCTCGGGTGGCGTAACGGTAAAGGAATTCACCCGGAGTGCAGGTTGCCCACTGTGGTCGGGGTTTCGATCCCCGGCTGCGCCAGCCCAGCTAAAATAATAATAGGTGAGTTCCGTCTCGGAGGAAGTGGTTCATTGCCAGCCTCAGAGAAGTGGCTTGTCCCGTAGATGCGGGCGGCGGGCTCCTGGGGGAGGGTGAATTGAGTAGATAGAGGGTACAACTGGCCACCCAATTGGGAGAAAAACTGGGGAAAGACTCTTAGCTATCTTAGAGAATACAGTGTGGTTGACCTGGGGCCTGTCTCACGAAGGAAGTTCAACATAGTCAGGGTATCTTTGCATTAGCTGGCTACACAAAGCCTAACAAAGGCAATTACGGCTAACCTGTCTCACGATGGTGGTTATCAACTCGCTCTGTCAACCCTGGTTTTGCTGATCGAGCACGTGAAGACAAAAGGGGCGGCATTTGTAACACAGCCAATCACATGCAACATGGACAGATCCAGAGCACTGTTTAAGGAAGCAGGATTGGTGGGTTAGGGAGCTAACTTTGGGCTTAACCCTGGGTTTTCAGTCTCACGACTGTGGCTCACCCAGGGCTGCGGTGATGGGAATGTGAGTGCGATCTATTGCACCAATCACTCAAGAATCGTATGAGAAAATTACACCCCACTTAACATGCAACAGTACATTTTATACTGTTTATATACTGAATTATATTTAGCAGTTTCATCATTTTGTGATAAGGGATATTCCTCAGCACTGGCAGGATGTTTTAATTCTGCATGCAGGGTTTCAGCTGGAGCTTTGCCCCATTCAGTGTAGTCTTGTTGGCTGAGTGAACCCCATTCCTCACTTCCATACAACACAATAAGCTTGAAAATACTGGCAATTGTTATTATTATATATATTTTTTCCCTAATTTTAGTAAGTATACTGTGTTTAATCTATGGCACCTTATTTTGTATCCTCTCTATGGATTAAAACGGACTTTCAGCCCAAAGTAGTGGTAACTCAGTATGAGTTTCCTGGTCTGGTCATTGCACCTCCTTCTTCCTGCTCTCGGTCTGCTCGCCGTGGCAACCAGGGAAATGAGCAACATTGTTACAGTTTCAAACCCTCAGATCCAACTGCCACTGCTGTTTAAAAGCAAACTGCCAAAACTACTGACCCTCCAGCGCTCAGCACCATATATTCCTCACACTTTCATTTCATATTGTTATTAACCCTGGATGAGCCCAGTTTGCACTTACATGCATTTTATTGGTGAAAATATCTTCCCAGTTCTCCAGGAAATATGATAGAAAGTTCATTTTTAGGAGCTCATCTTTCTTGTGATCTCTCTCCATATTCTAGAGACCAGGACCAGAGAGGACTTCTTACAATGTGAGTCTGTAATTACAGTTTTTTTCAACTGCTAACATGCATTGGTCAAAACTGAAATCACATTTTCAAAACTCTTCACACAGTCAGTGAACCAGTCTATGTGGACCAAACAATTCATCATTTTTCATTGCTTTCACACAAAATGCATTCAATGACCACATTTTCCAAAATCCATGAACTCTTTTCTCATTCATACTCCACCACCCGCAAAACACTATATATTTGCAGCACATTTTTCAAATGCTAACACACTGTTTTCAAAACTGTTAAAAACGCATTCAAAACAGAATTACGTCACAATGTGTGCAGCACTGTCCAATGATGGTTTGCTGTTACACAAATCACTCATTGGCCCCTACAATACAGAGAGGTTCATTTCTTTTCTGGATGATCTGCATAAATGACTTGTGCCTGCGGAGGAGAGAGGGGCAGGAAACTCCCCTACCTTCATTGTTGTGTGGGATAATGTGGCATTCCACCACTCTGCTGCAGTCACAGGCTGGTTTGCTGCACATCCCAGGATGTTAGTACTATTCCTGCCTCCATACTCCCCCTTCCTAAACCCCATAGAATAGTTTTTCTCTGCGTGGAGGTGGAAGGTGTATGACCACCGTCCACATGACCAGATGTCCTTACTGGATGCCATGAATGCGGGGTGTGGAGACATTTATCCTAAAGACTGCCAGGGTTGGATTAGACATTCCAAAAGATACTTTCCAAGATGCATCGCCAGAGAAGACATAAGATGTGATGTTGATGAGAACTTGTGGCCAAATGCAGGAGAGAGGGAGAACTAGAACCCTCACAGTACTGTACAGTATGAGTGATTATACTATACATGTTGTTTTTTTGTGATTATTATTGCAGCCCTGGAATTTCAGGAAATTGCTATTTTTTGTTTCAACTTTTTATTTTTCACAAGTAAATTACTATATGCAGAGATATAGAAAAAATAAACGATATTGAAGCAAATTTCTGCATTTCTAATTCATTGTGGTTACATATACTTTAGTACAGTCAATAAAGTGAAAAGGTGTTATTCTTATTCTATAATGAAATACTGATTTATGTGAAAAATTATTCAAACTTCAAAGATAAAAGTTCATAATTTATGTAATGCTCCCTGTTGTTAGTGTTTTTTAGGTCAGTGTGTTAAGAGTGACAATGTATGCTTTCTGAGTGAGAATTGTTGCCTTATTTTGAGACATGTATGAAGTGTTTTGGTGGTTTGCGTGAGTTTTGGAAGTGAGATGAACTGTTTGGCCAAGATGCATGTTGGCAATGCAGACTGTATGAAGAGTTTTGAAAAAGTGTCTTCAGTATTGACCGATGCTTGTTAGCAATTGAAAAAAACTGTAAAACTAAATTAAAATAATTTTAAACATTGAAAAAAATGTTTACATTTTAAAACAAGAATAAGAGCTAGATGTGTGAATGAAAGAAAATATTTAATTGAAACGTGTGTAAAACGTGTGAGAGATGTAATGTGATGCTTATGATCACTGAGCTCTCTTCTCTCCTTCTTCTCCTCCATCAGATTCCTGTCAGCTCACACTGGACCCCAACACAGCGTGTAGACTCCTCCGTCTGTCTGAGGGGAACAGAGAGGTGACATGTGTGAGACAGGACCAGCCATATCCTGATCACCCAGAGAGATTCGACTGCTGGCCCCAAGTGCTGTGCAGAGAGGGTCTGTCTGGGCGCTCTTACTGGGAGGCTGAGTGCAGGGGGGTGGGGTTTGATATAGCAGTCTCATATAAAGAGATCAGCAGGAAAGGAGGGGGTGGTGACTCTGTTCTGGGACGTAATGACAAGTCCTGGGTTTTGGAATGCTCTCCTTCCAGCTGCCGTGTCTGGCACAATAAAGAGTACACTGCACTCCCTCACCCCCGCTCCTCCAGAATAGGAGTGTATCTGGATCACGGGGCAGGAACTCTGTCCTTCTACAGCATCTCTGACAGAATGACCCTCATACACAGAGTCCAGAGCACATTCACTCAGCCCCTCTATCCTGGGTTTTGGGTTTATCCTGACTCTTCTGTAAAACTGTATCTGGGATGAGGGAGAGAAAAATCAAAGAGGGGAAAACTCTCCAATGAGACAAAATATTTTAAAGAAAATAAACAATATGCTTAAAATGACTAAACAAATGAATTAATAAAACATTTTAAAAATATGATATAAATATGAAGTGCATTTCCTTTTGGGGGTCACACCCAGCTCTACTTGGAAATGTGTGTTTGTGGTGAGGAGTGATTTTCTCTTTTAAGGAACTTCCTGTAGGGTCAGGTGAAACTGGCGATATGGATTACACACTTTGGGGTTGTGGGTCCACAGATGCACTGTTGGTTTTTAGGGGGTATGTCTCTGCGCTCCTTAGGGTCCAGTTTGAATATTATAAAATGATGCATGATGTGGGAACATTTAAAAGAATGTAGTGCATTGGGATGTGTTTGGATTGAGGGATTTGTTTGTGCTGGATTTGTTTTTGTATTTCTTTTGAATGCTGATTTGATTCTGTGGGGTGTGTATGTAATAGTGGAAAGATTCTCATGTGTGTAATAAAGTAACATCAAAAGTAAAACAAAACTCACTCTCTCTATAACTCCCTCTGTCTCTATCCCTCTCTCAATTCAAATCAATTCAATTCAGTTCAATATGCTTTATTGGCACAAAGACATCAACATGCAACAACAACAGAAATTAAATGGTAACGTGCGTGTTTGTGTGTGTGTGTGTGTGTGTGTGTTTGTGTGTGCGTCTGTGTGCATGCATGCGTGCTTGCTTGCTTGTATGTATGTGTGTGTGTGTGTGTGTGCGTGTGCCTGTGTGTGCGTATGTGTGTTTGTGTGTGCGTCTGTGTGTGTGTGTGCGTGCGCCTAACTTTATCATTTTCAAATAATAAATCAACAAAATGAAAGGTATCTTCTGGACATTGAATTATTTGCCTGCGTATGGAACAAGCATACTCCGGACCTGTGCGTCAGTGGCTGTTATAAGAGGCTGTTTTGTTGTTTTTGACCATTAAAAATAGCCACTACAGGGGGGTCGCGAGATGATTTCAAGAATGTGAGGAAAAATAGTGACAATAAAATGCTATCTTTTTTAAACGTAATTGCATTTATACATAACATAAAAAAATAAAAGGCCTGCAATGTTAGCCTAACATTTTTCTTTGAAAAATCAGAGTATGTAGCCTACAATAGTTTGGTTCTCAAACTCTTCAGCCCGTGACTCCCAGTAGAGATGTGACCCCCACGCTCCCCCTCCCCCGAGGTGTTTGGATTAAGTGCTGTGCTTGCAAGAGCTCTCTGTATATAATACAGTGTGTAAAATTAACATTATGTGCTACTTGTAAGCCCATGTGATTCTGTGTGGCTCAGTAGGTAGAGCACGGCGTTGGCAATGCTTAGGTTGTGGGTTCAAATCCCACTGGGCCCATATAAACTTAAAAATGTATGCATTCACTACTGTAAGTCGCTTTGGATAAAAGCGTCTGCTAAATAGTATATATTATTATTATATTAAGACTTGCCTTCAGTCCTTTCTTTTTACCCAATATTTCTCAACACACACACAGACACACACACTTACTTGCTTATGGTTGTCCATCGATTCGATGATGACCATCTTCTCTTATTTGTGAGTCTTCTGGTGGCTGAATAGTCCGATCCTGGATCCACAGCTGCGGTTGCAGACCAGGCATGTGAAGGGGGTGCTGGGGGAAGCAGGGGTGGCTTTGCGAGCATGCCTCTTCGCACGCTTTGCTGCACAGTGTTGTGTGCGCTGTTCCTCCATATACTCCACTCCCTGTGAGGAGTGAGAGCGCCAGAGGTCTCGGCAGGAAGCAAGTTCCTCCAGTGAAGAGGGGTTGATCCGGCATCTCTTCAGGGTGGTCTTCATTTGGTCTTTGAACCGCTTCTTCTGCCCACCAGCACTGCGTTGGCCAAGATGTAACTGGCCGTAGAGGATT
>JAINUG010001041.1:17500-20000 GCA_029706075.1 Aldrovandia affinis
CTTCTCTCCCCTCTCTCTCTCTCTGTCCCTTTCTCCCTTCGCCCCACCATCCCTTTCTCTCTCTCTCTCTCCCTCCCTCTCCATCCCTCCCTCCCTCTTTCTGTCTCACTCTCTCTCCCTCTTTCTCCCTCTCTCTCTCTCTTTCTCCCCCCTCTCTCTTTCTTCCTCTCTCTCTCTCTCTCTCTCTCTCCCTCTCCCTCTTTCTCATCTCTTTCTCTCTCTCCCTCCCTCCTTCTCTCCCTCCCTCTCTCTTTCTCCTCTCTCTCTCTCCCTCTCTCCTCTCCATCCCCTCCCTCCCTCCCTCCCTCTCTCTCCACCCCTCCCTCCCTCTCTCTCCCTCCCTCCCTCCCTCCCTCTCTCTCTCCCTCCATCCCGTTCACCGGCGGCCTCCCTCTGTTCCTCCCCCGCCATTTCCTCTCAACACTGCGCCCCATTCATGGCGCGCAGGCTTTGAACTCGAGGATCAGAGACTGTACCTCATTGTTGTGACGGCCTGCGGGGTCAAGAGGGTCAAGCATGTCGCTGACCGCGTCCAAACAGACACGAACCCCTCAGAGGCCAGGATGAGCGCACGGCTAAATCATTTCACATAAACAAAACATAAACAGGGCTCTGGGTGCGCACATGTACTCTGGGACAGTAAATGTTACATTTTACATTTTAGGCATTTAGCAGACGCTCTTAACCAGAGCGACTTACACAGTTTACATTAGAGGCATTTAGCAGACGCTCTTAACCAGAGCGACTTACACAGTTTACATTAGAGGCATTTAGCAGACGCTCTTAACCAGAGCGACTTACACAGTTTACATTAGAGGCATTTCTCTCTTTCCATAAGCGACAATTTACATTAGATTTTAGCAGACGCTTTTCTCCAGAACTTACACAGTTTACATTACCTGCTGCTCTTAACATAACATAACAGTTTACAGGGGAAGGCATTTAGAACGCATTAACCAGCCTTAACAGTTTACATTCGTCCATTTCCTACCACTAATCTGCTCACAATGCACAGTTTACCCAAAGGCATTTAGAGAGTCTGTTGCGTTACATTTTACATTTTAGGCATTTAGCAGACACTCTTATCCAGAGCGACTTACACAGTTTACATTTCTTTTTTTATAATTAAAATTTTCAGATTTGACCCGTTTTTCTCCCAATTTGGTAGCCAATTACCTGCTGTACTTAACATAACATAACATAACATAAGGGGAAGACGAGAACAGGCCATTCAGCCCAACACTGCTCGTCCATTCCTACCACTAATCTGCTCACAATGCTTAGTTTACCCAAAGGCTAGAGAGTCTGTTGCGTTACATTTGACATTTTTAGGCCTTTAGCAGACGCTCTTATCCAGAGCGACTTACACAGTTTAACATTTCTTTTTTATAATTAAATTTTTCAGATTTTACCCGTTTTTCCTCCCAATTTGATAGCCAATTACTCCCGCTGTGCTTAGTTCAATCCCCCTTCCATTATAGTTCGCTGCCGTAGTCCTGTGACCGGCAGTGACAAAGGTGAAGCGCTGCCTCCTCCGAGACAACACTCGTCGTGCTGTCGACTGTAATTTCCGGCACCCCAGAACCACTCCTGTGCGCAGTGAACTGTGTGTGTGTCAGCTTCCCTCCCCCCTCCCTGGGACGGACAGCCAATTGCCGCCCCGATGGCACTCCCGGCCAGAGCCGACTCTGGCGTGACGGGGAATCGAACCCCGGTCGCCATGGCCAGCGTCGGACGTTGTAACCACTGGACCATGCAGGAGGCCAACAGTTTACATTTCTTTACATACAATCCATTTATACAGCTGGATATTCTTACAGAAGCAATTCAGGTTCAGTACCTTTAGCTCAAGGGTACAACAGCAGTGCCCCACCTGGGAATCGAACCAGCAACCTCTGAGTTACAAGCCCAGCTCCCAACCCCTAACCACTACACTACACTGCCATCCTACATGTGCACAAGAGACCATGTGACCCTCCACCCCCATGACATTTCTTTCAGTGTGACTCAGGTGTGGCAGGATTTTCTCTCTCAGGTGTGAGTCATGTTCTCAGTATATAAGGTATATATATATATATAGGGAAGAAACTTCAGGGGGAGGGGGTATCAAAGCTACCTGCCTTTCATCTTGAAAGCTTTGTGGTTACCTGAAACCTCCTAGATGCAGCACTGAAAAGACCATGTGCCCCTTCACCATGAAAAATATGGTTTATCAAAGTTTTGAAGAAACACTCTTCCTATCATCATGTTTGAGCCTTAAGTCCTTCTTAAAACACACTTGATAGAAGATTGAGAGATTTTGGATATTCTCTCTCTTTAGATTCACTTTGTTTGAGCTCTCTCTCTCTCTCTCTCTTCTCTCTCTCTCTGTCTCTCCCTCTCTCTCTCTCTCTCTCTCTCTCTCTCTCTCTGTCTCTCTCTCTCTCTCTCTCTCTCTGTCTCTCTCTCTCTCTCTCTCTCTGTCTCTGTCTCTCTTTCTCTCTCTCTCTCTCTCTCTCTC
>JAINUG010001041.1:27500-32500 GCA_029706075.1 Aldrovandia affinis
TCTCGAGATCAGAGGAGAAGCAGCTGAGTTCTCTCAGGAATGGGGGCGAGTCACGGACCTCAGTATTCAGACACTTTTGTTTTTATTTACCTCGAGGGGGAAAGCAGCGTATATAAGGGTGTATCAGAGGAGCCTCGCTGCCGGATCACCAAACGGGTGTCGGAGGCCCCACAAGACCGTCATGACTTCTATAGAGCTGATCAAGAACTGGGCACAGCAGCCACGCGACGTCTACAATGTCCTTGTAGCGAATGCACGGTCTTTTAACTTAACTGAATTCATCCATAGCTAATTAAATGAATTCCTACCAGTTGTTTGAACATTAAAGTTTTATATCAAATATTTTGGTGTTAATTACTGTGCTGGAGGGAATGCCAGCTCGCACTGGGAATGTTTATAATATAATATTATATAATAATATAATATTATATAATAATGTAATATTATATAATAATATAATATACGGCATTTAGCAGACGCTTTTATCCAAAGCGACTTACAGTTGTGAATGCATACATTTTTTAGTATATGTGGTCCCAGTGGGAATTTAACCCACAACCTAAGCGTTGCCAACGCCGTGCTTTACCTACTGAGCCACACAGAACCACGCTCTACCTACTGAGACACACAGAACCACGTTCTACCTACTGAGACACACAGAACCACGTTCTACCTATTGAGACACACAGAACCATGCTCTACCTACTGAGCCACACAGAACCACGTTCTACCTACTGAGCCACACAGAACCATGCTCTACCTACTGAGCCACACAGAACCACGCTCTACCTACTGAGCCACACAGAACCACGCTCTACCTACTGAGCCACACAGAACCACGTTCTACCTACTGAGACACACAGAACCACGTTCTACCTACTGAGACACACAGAACCATGCTCTACCTACTGAGCAACACAGAACCACGTTCTACCTACTGAGACACAGAACCACGTTCTACCTACTGAGACACACAGAACCATGCTCTACCTACTGAGCCACACAGAACCACGCTCTACCTACTGAGACACACAGAACCATGCTCTACATACTGAGCCACACAGAACCATGCTCTACCTACTGAGACACACAGAACCACACTCTACCTACTGAGCCACACAGAACCACGCTCTACCTACTGAGACACACAGAACCATGCTCTACCTACTGAGACACACAGAACCACGCTCTACCTACTGAGACACACAGAACCACGCTCTACCTACTGAGACACACACAACCATGCGTATTAGATATATATATAAATAAAGGCGCATTAGAGAGATTACTGAGCGCAGGTACAGAGGGCGTCAGGAGTGCGCTCTTCTTTTGAACACACACCAAAGCGAGCGCTCCGGGCCTCATGCCCCAGCTCCTCTCTCAACCCTCTCCTCCTTTGTGAGGTGATTGATTCCACTGTCACCTGCATTCAAAGAGGAGGTGAATACATCTCTCTCTCCCCCTCTCTCTCTCTCTCTCAGTCTCCCTCTCTCTCCCTCTCTCTCGGTCTCTCTCTCCCTCCCCCTCTCTCCCTCTCTCTCTCTCCCCCGTCTCTCTCTCTCTCTCTCTCTCTCTCTCTCTCTCTCTCTCTCTCTCTCTCTCTCTCTCTCTCTCTCTCTCATACACACACAAAGAGTCGCCCCCAGGCAAAAGCAGGGCACCTTCTGTGGAGCGGGTATGGAATGCACACCACATGCATTTACCTATGATCTTCGGATCATTTCACTGTGTGTGTGTGTGTGTGTGTGTGTGTGTGTGTGTGTGGACGGGGGGAGGTTAACCCCCACAGGTCCGTGCTTAATTCAGTTTAGACATAGTTGTTGGCAGCTGCATAACCTACCTGGCGAAGGTGGTGATACGATGTTATTGGTCATGCAGAAACTACACAGAGGGTGGGGGGGGTATCAAAGCTACCTGCCTTTTACTTTGAAAGCATTGTGGTCACCTGAAACCTCCTAGATGTGATTTCAGTTGTCTCCTGTCAAAGGTAGACTTTGAAATATTACACATTTATCTATAGGAGAAAATAAAAAAACCTTTTGCAACATGGATATGTCTTTGAACACTGTAGAATGTAAGTATATACCGTATATATATATATATATATGCAGTACCAGTCAAAAGTTTGAGAACACCTTCCATCTGGATTAGTGCTAATTGGGCACTCCTTCATTCTTCAGCAAGATAACGACCCGAAACACACCTTGAAGTTGTGCAAGAACTATCTGGTGAAGGAGGAACGTGAACGACAACTCGAACTAAAGACCTGGCCTGCCCAGTGTCCAGACCTCAATCCCATAGAACTTGTGTGGGATAAACTGGACAGAAGAGTCAAAGCAAAGCAACCCAGAAGTGTCTCTGGGAATTGCTGCAGGAGAGCTGGGAAGACATGTGGGGTGATTTCCTGCTGAAATGTATTAACTGAATGGCCCGTGTTTGTGAGGTTGTCATCAAGGCAAAGGGTGACTATTTTGACGAATCCAAGATTCAATTCAACATTGCTTTGATGTTCCTTATGTTTTTTTGTTTTTTTGTTTTGTTTTTAAATTATATGTTCCTTATTTTTATAATATGTTCCTTATGTTTATTGTTACAAAAATAAAAAAAAATGTTAAAATAATTTTCAAGTATTTACAGTAACTTATACGATGTAAAACATTGTCAATTGTGAGATAAACCTAGTTTCCAGCCGGTGTACTCAAACTATTGACTGGTACAGTATATATGCACACAAACACATGAGTAATTACAAAATAGAAAAATCTACTATCTTCCCTGTGTTACAGGTATGCTGTGCAACTGTTGTAAAGAGGTGAAGCCGTGCCAACCGGATAATTGTAACCACAGGTGCGTAGGTTCAAAAGCTGCAATAGCCACTATAAATAAATGAATGAAGGTGGAACCCGCACACTGTGTGTAGAAAAGGGAATATCCCAAACGAGGCGAAGGCTCGATGTTTAATTAAAGTATTTTAATCAACAAAAAGACAAAGAGACGTTCGGTCAAATGACCATCATCAGTCAGTGTGGTGTGCAACTGCCAACAATGATGTCTATCACTGCATTACTACACTGATCTAATATAATAATAATAATAATATACGCCATTTAGCAGACGCTTTTATCCAAAGCGACTTACTATCTAACAATCTATGATTGTTCCTATCATGTATTAATGCACATCTTGTAAGTCACTCTGGATAAGAGTGTCTGCTAAATGCTTAAAAATTGTAATGTATAATGTACTCAAACCTTTGACTGGTACTCCACAGACAGCCAATCACTGCGCTGGTTTGAGAGTCGAGCTGTCCTGATCATCTCCTAGGCTGGATTATTGAGCGTGTCAGTCAGGAGAGCTGCGTTGTGTTAGAGTGTAACAGAGTTGGTTCTGCCTGCAGCGAGTTTCGAACCGAGGATCTCGATGCAACAAGAGAGCGATTTAACCTGCTAGGGCTGAAGACTCAAGTCTCTAACTCCGGGAACTAATCACACTCTTATCCACGTCACTTTCTGTAGCGGACGCTCACGTACCAGAGCTCACCCGCTACATTCTCCCCCTCGAAACTCCTGCGGCAGCAACCACGGCCCGACTGATTACGGTTACCGATTACCATCAGTCGTAGCATCCGAGTCACGGCACCAATGTAACAGTGTTGGTTCTGCCCGCAGCAAGTTTTGAACCGAGGGATCTCGACATGACAAGAGAGATGATTAAACCCACTGAGCTAAAGACTCAAGTCCCTAACTCTGGGAACTAATCACACTAATCACCAAAAGAAATATATAAAAAATAAAAATAATTAATAACCTTTTCCTTCCCAGTGTTACAGGTATGGTATGCAGATGACTGCAACAATGTCTATCGCTGTATTACTGCAACATCTTGTTTTTTATATATCTTGTAAGTTGCTCGGGATAAGAGCGTCTGCTAAATGCTTAAAACGTAAAATGTAAATGCACACTCTTATCCACGTCACTTTCTGTAGCGGACGCTCACGTCCCAGAGCTACACCAGTACCCCGCTGTTGGGCAGCCTGCTTTGAGTTTGGGGCAACACACCGAGGGGCAGGGGCACTGTGAAACAGATGTAGCCCCAAACGCCGAACATCGAACCGGAGCAGGGCAGTGGCGTCATTTCAGCAAAAGCCAAGGTATGGCAAGGGACGGGGTGGTGGAATTTTTTTGTCAAATCAGTTGTGCAATCGGCTGGCAGTGTAGTGTAATGGTTAGGGAGCTGGGCTTGTAACTCAGAGGTTGCAGGTTCAAATCCCAGGTGGGACACTGCTGTTGTACCCTTGAGGTAAAGGCACTTAACCTGAATTGCTTCAGTAAAATATCCAGCTGTGTAAATGGATTGTATGTAGAGAAATGTAAACTGTGTAAGTCTCTCTGGATAAGAGCGTCTGCCAAATGCCTAATATGTAAATGTAAAATGTAAATGTAGTCAATTTTGGTGAGTTGTTTTTGGAGACAGCTACAGTATGTAACTAGTAAACGATTTTTTTATTTCCAGTGGATCGTAATGATATAGTCTTATACAAATCTTTTTTTAGTGAAATATAGTGATAAGCGCTACAGGACCTCATCAGCGTAAGGCACGTTAGCTAGCTAGCTTGTTAGCTTCACAATCGCGGGTGACGTTAAGTCCGGTTTTTCACTAAAATAACATATAGAACGTGTTCGTATTGACACAACATGACATGGACTTGTTCATGAATATGTTACATTTTAATTAACAGTATTATGGCGTTTATACAGTTTGTTTAACCCACCTGAACGAATGAGAATAACGGACAAGGTTTTTGAGTTACCTTTGTGGAGCGGATAAAATCACATAAAATGACAAAACGTAGGCTATTTCAGATTGATTTAAAATAAAAAATGTGGCTAGCAGCCAAGGTATGGCGAGTGCCATACCTTGCCATACCAAAACGGCGCCCCTGCCGCATTTGTATTTTTCCCAGTTATTTTGTATTTTGCACAGTCTATACTATAATCGGT